>JACBKR010002411.1:0-34927 GCA_014218235.1 Colocasia esculenta
CCCCCTCCACGCGGCTTACGTGTGGAGGGGCGCAGCCCCTCCAGCTCAGCTGAGCTCCCGGCAGTGCCGGGAGCCTAACATTACTCAGTTATATATGTCGATATAGATAAAATGAAAGGATATTTGATATATATTCTGGCTATCCTTTTTGTGAGACTTTTATTGCAATAATATTTAATAAGTGGAAATGTGTAAATTACAACACCAGGTTGGCCTAAAAAATCAGCACAGAATTTGCACAATGACACATGATTAGCTTCGCAGATTTATGAATGTCGAGGGGATGGGCGTGACGTTAGTGATCGCCATGGTGGCTCCGTCTCGTAATTATACATGACAGTGAGTTAGGAAGGCATATATTGGGCAACAACGGGGGTAGAGGCGAGAAAATTAGGACACTATTCGGAAGGATGCAATAAGAAGTTTATTACAGACATATTGATGAGGCATCCAGTTAGCTAGGGACTGTGCTAACGAGTGTTTCGTATTTATATATATTGTATATATATATATTTGATAACGAGGAACCTCCGTCCCTTGTAATTTGTGGATTCAGATATTTATGACAGTTTTTATTTTCTTGTATTTATATTACTCTTAAATTTCGGACTTACATAATAAATCCTCTTAAAAATTGAACTTGGGATCTCATACTTTTAGACAAGTGTTTCATATATATGTTGTGATAGTATTGAAACAATGTGAACTTGATGAAAAACTTAATAATAAAATGAGTATGTTTGCACTTAGAAAACCCATGAATTCAACTCACTGCTGCATTTTGAATATTTTTGCAGAAAAATGCACAAACTGTTGGAGATGATATATGATCCATGAATTCATCCTACAGAGAATTCTAAACCCTTTTTACTTTAGAGCTAGTAAAATTATTTGGCAACTAGTTTCCAAGAGGCACATGCTACTTTCTCCCCTCATATTCTCCAGCACAAACGTCTCCATCAACGGTGGATTTCTCACATATAATTTCAGAAAACGGGGGGGGGGGGGGGGGGGGGGGGGGGGGGGTCCATCAACAGGCCCATAAACAGCAACAGCCCAGTATGCGACAAAAAGGTGACCTGCTGTATCTAGAAAAAAGGAGAAATGGTAGCTGCACGTCCGCCCGGCAAGCGCCCGTAGCAGACCTGATTGGTCTGCCGCACGGGTCCCACGCGAGCTCGGCGTGTGGGGCCCGCGCGGCCGACCAATCAAGTCGGCCCGCGGCGCTTCCACATCCGCGCGGACAACCGGGCGGACATGAGAAAAATATTTCTCAGAAAAAAGTCCCCGGCCACATAAGAAAAGAGGAGGAGGTTAGAAAGAAAAAGAGCCCTGCTATACTCCCGATTAGTCGGAAGCATGGCATGATCTGGAGGAACAGCACCTCCCTTATAATGCGTTAGTAGAGGGGTATGGTCCTAGGTATATTTAATATTTTATTTTTTATTTTTATCTAAAATAGTATATATAAATAATTATATAACGTACATAAATAACAATTTAGTACACACAAATTCAGGGAAAGATGAAACATGTGGGTCTCTGCCCTGTGGATGTGCTCATAGTTCATTGAAGATTAAACAATCTAAACTGCAGTAAAGAGTTAAAAAGAGAAGTAATTTGCTTGTACAGGTCTTTGAGATGGGGCAATTGCATTATTCTGATATAGACAATAGCATGAGAAACAGAGAACTTGTCACACTTGAAGATAAGTGTATGGAAATGATTGTTTACATCTTCCAACTTATCGGTTATCAATATTTTTTGTATTATTTTAGATGTACAAGACAATGATTATATCAAAATTCAAACTTTAAGAAATGTTGTTTTAATCATTGTGCATGTGTTAGATGTGCAGAACACTGATGCACATCATGTTTTCGTTTTTTTTTTGTCCTTACTTTGAATTTAGTGCAAAATTTTTCTAAGTTCTAATTATGCAATGTTACATTGAATTCCACTTACAAAATTTTTGTCTTCCCATTTCTAACCAAACAGGTATAAGACATTGCCTCAATTCTGGGATAGGGAGAGCAAAATAGTCCAAGAAAATGTCTTATCCTCATTGCAATCCCTGTGTTTACCAAACGGAGAATAAATTTGAAATTTGAGATATCCACCAAAGGTCATAAAAATAAAGATTAAAAATATCTTAAATTAAAATGAGTTATGTCTATTTCCTCCGTGGTCTGTCCAGATATCAGACAATACCTAAAAGTCTAAGTTTATTGGAGTCAAAACTAAATGCTTAAGTCACAAGTGTTGTCCCGCTCAAATGTAAAATTGATAGGGACGACTAAACACTGAAAATTCCACCCTTTTTTCTGTCTGATTTATGATTGCTATGATACTTTTCATGTGCTTTTCTTTGCCTCGAGTCTGGTTAATTAAATTGGTAGCTTTTTTTTTACAAAGTTTATAAGGTGTTTGGTTGTAATTTTTTAACTCTTTTTTCTCTAAATTTAAAAAGAAAGACATGAAACATAAAGACATGTTTGTTAAGTAAATTTTTTTTTTAAGAAGAACTTTTATCTTATGTAAATCTCTTTCAAAAAAAAATAAGTTCCAACTTATTTTTATTTTAAAAACACAAACTCTCTCCCTTCCCCCCCAAACCCAGCTGCCGCCACCCCCCCCCCCCTGCGGCCTCCCCTCCCCCACACTGCCGCCTCCTCCTCCCCCCCCCCCCCCGGCCACCCCCACCCGCCCTGCACCCTCCCCAGCCCCGGCAGACCCGCCCTGCACCCTCCCCCCCCCCCGCCCCCAGCTCCGGCCGGCCCCAGCCCCGGAACCCCCACCCGCCCCCGCGCTCCCTGCCACCCCAGCACCCCCGCGCTCCCCCCCCCCCCCCCGGCCCGCCCCACGCTCCCTCGCCCCGCCCCAGAACCCCACCTACCCCCGCCCCCGCCCACCCCACCCCCCGCTGGAACCCCACCCCCCCTCCCCCGCCCGGCGGCCCCCTCGCTCGCCCTCCGCCCTGCACCCTCCCCCGCCCTCCACCCTCCGACTCCCCCGCCCCCGCCCCGGAACCTGCCCCCGCCCTCCCACCCGCCCGCCCCTCCCCGGCGAAAACCCCCACCCCCTCCTACCAGCCCGGCCCCCCTCCCAAATACATTAACACAAAATTTAAAAATTTTAATATTTTTATCAAATCGATAACACCACCTCATCACAATTTTAAATTTAAAATTAAAAATAAAAAACAACATAATTTTTTAAGTAGAAATAATTTTTTATATAAATTACTCCCAAACACCTCATTAGTGTTTCACCATTTTATGTACGTTCTAAAAGAATTCAGCACTGCATTACTGTTATAATTTGGTAGGATATATGAATCTGCTTGTAGTTGGAGATGAGGTGAACAAGCAGCAAGCTAGTTAAAGTTGTCTCAGCTTTAATTACCTTAATTAGTGATGGCTGTGTTTTGATTCTGTAACATATTTCTGACATGTCCAGCAGTTTCGCGCAATAAGCTCTGAGTTAATGTCTCTGTTGCCAATTTTTTATTTCCTTTTTCTCATACCACCTGTGGCTTATAGCACCTCCGCCCGCAGTGACAGGATTTCCTCGAGCTGCACCATCGGTATTCAACTTTAATCGGTTCGCAGCAGGTAGAAGCATGCCTCAGCACTTTGAATAATTCTCCTTGGTGGAATCGCTTGGAATTGAAGAGGCACCTGCTGTAGAATGCTGCTGTTTGTCCCCTTTGAAAGCTTTTAGAGATAGAAATTGCTTCAGCTTTCTATTTATGGAGAAAATTACCTGAGAAATATATAATAGAGAAAGCAATGTTAGATCTCAAATCTGAGCTTTACGTAACATCACAGTGATTCCACAGCGACACTGTGCAAGAGATGCAGCTGGCTCCATCGTTACCACATTCTTTCGAGCATAACGCGAGCACTCTGATCGATGCCATTTGAATGCCCAGCAACCGAATTCACCCACCCGTCCCCGAACAGCATATAAAAACCTGATTGGACACTCGAGATCGATCTCTTCTTGTAGAATCTCCAATTCCTCTACCAGAGTAGACTCAGACGTAAGCCATAAAAGCCAAATAAAAACAAAGGCTGTCGTCTAGGAAGCCTTGCTTCAAAAAAATCCATGGACCATGGAGCTTCAGTTAGTTCAGAGGGCAAGCCTATCTCAAATAGTCCATTAGTGCGGCCCAACCCAAATTAGCCCTTTTGCTAATTAACGAGAAATATTAGTTGTACTCGTGAAATTGCAATAATTACACTTTCACAGCAAGTTCCAGATAGACACATTAGGCTAGGCCACCAATTTAAGAAAAATAGTTTGTTGATATCACTCTATAACACATTTATTTGACAGTACTATTTAGACGACATAAATTTCAAAACATATATGATATTTTAAAATTTATGTCATGTCAATGATATAGGTGTCCCCAAATTATTTTCCACCAAGTTAATAGCCAAATAAGAGGTTGAGTATCTCTCATATTCAATCATTTGTACCCCCAGTAAAAGGAATTTCTTTTGGAGGAGATGATCAAGGATTCTATAGACAATTGCAACAATCCAGCCTTTAGTCATCGGGGATTTCAATACAGATTCTGATGCAGGAACAATTGAACCCAACCAATGTGTTTTTTGAAAGAAAAAAACAGAAATAATTAACCTGCAACTGCAAGTAAGATGAATCTAAAGTATGATTCAGGTAAATTAATCCAGGAATTTATGCACTCAAATCACCCCCCCCCCCTGTTTTTGCCCCTCAGATGAACAAATCAACCCAACGAAATGGCATAATAATATATAGGTATGGCTGGAACAGATATTTAAACCTGAGCCTATGGCCTAACAAATGAGATGGAATCTGTGTGGATGGCCATTTACGGGTGCCCCATGAGAAATTCTTGACAGCAAAAACCAGAACCCAAACATGTGTGGGACGCACCTGCGGCACTGTGACGAGGCATACAGACTTGCGTTTTGTTGACAAGTGGGTACGGAAGAAAAAATTTTCAGTACATACTACATAGAGAGAGAGAGATATATATATTTTTTGTATTTAAAATTTAAAATATAAAATATCTCACTCTTCTCTCTCTCTCTCCACAATATCGAGAGAGACTCGTAATATTTATATTGAACGGATCCCGATGCTTTGTCAATGCAATGGCTGTTCCCGGATACTGTAGAGAGAGAAGAAGGCATTTGTCAAAAAAAATAAATAAAAAATAGAGAGAGAGAGAGAAGAAGGGGGAAAAAAGGACAAACGGAACGCAACGAGACAAAGAGGAAAAGCTGGTTACGCAGGGGAGAAAATGCAGGTATGAAGAAGAGGGTTTCCGGGCTTCTTTCTTTCAATGCCGGCAGAGTTGAGAAGAGGAGGTACGGCATCACGCCTTTGAGGGTTTCTTGGTCATTTGTGCATTTGGGCTTTGACGGACGGTAGCAGATAGTGGTGATCTGTATGGAAGTATTATTTTAGAGTTCAAAATTATTATTTATAAAATTAAATTATTATTAAATTTTAATTTAATATTTTTAAATTTTAAAGTTGAAGCTTGTGGTTGTGAATTCAAAGGATATATTTATGAGTTCAAATTGTTTTAAAATTTTAAAGATAATATTTTAGAATTTAAATTTTATACATTTTCAACCTAAAATTTAATTTCTATATCCATTGTACTTGTTCTCAAATCATTGTCACCGGCCACTCATTGCTCGCCGTCGATTATCGCATGTTGTCGCTGCCCACTACTATCCTCCGACTTATCAATCTACATGACATCTAACTTAACGCCATACAAATTGCCATACAACACAGCCTAAGGGCACAACAAGTGCAGTACATCTTCTCTTTTTCTTTTCTTCTCCAAATCTATGTAAATCCTAGACAAAGGGTTACAACTCATTTATATATCATAACAAAAGTAACAATCATGCTTATAAAGTTTGCTACTAGCAAATATATATGCCCTCCGTCTGAGCAGATACATACAAAATCATTAATCAATAAGTACTAAACATCAAATGAAAACTAATTTAATAATGACAACTTGACTCGCATGGTCTGCGACTCGTACGTGGTTCCCATTGCGCATCCAATCTCCATCAGATTCGACTCAAATTAACTTTGATCATTCCACATCTCTACCCCTTTTTTTCCTCGGCTTTGTGTCGTCAATTTACTCATCTCCCCACCTAACCAGAGAAAAGTTTATTGTACTTATATATTGTACTTTAAGTACAATGTGATTAAGCATAAGACCCATGTGTCTCTCTTTACATGAGAAGTAATAAAGTGGCCATCCAATTGTTGGATGTCACATGAGTCTTATGCAAGTCATATTACACTTAAAGTGTAATGTGAAAGTGCAATAAACATTTCTCCACCTAACAATATCCCTCTTCAATGACAGATCTAAGAAGATCTCATGGAATTTTGTGATCCCATTGGAACTTATATTCACTTTTTTAATTTCTCCTTAAACTCAAGTCCAAAATAAATAAAGTAATTATGATGACCTTACTCGCGCAAGTTTCTTTGATGAATTAAATGCTCGCAATCTGTGGGAACAACTATCGCCAGTGGAGTATTTAAAGAGAAACTCGACAAGACCGCATGCACCCCTCCCCTTCCTTCCCTATTTTAATCAAACTACTTTGTCATAGTTTTTGACATTCCAATTTAATATGCTGAGATGACGGTACCACATCATATTATAATAATCATGCACATCACATGCCTTTACAAGAGTTCAGATCTTCTAATTCTAAAGTGTAAAGGAAGATCGAACTCTAGTAGTTTACATTAACTTTACAAAATATACTTTACTTGAAAATTACATTTATCAATATTGAGATATAATTATACACATCAAAATATAATCATACACCAAATACACCTATTAATATTTGAGTACAATATTATTGACGTTTGATTATATTTTGATGAACGTTATCAAAATATAATCACAAATACTATTTTAATATTTACAGTTCAAATAATTTATAATTCTAATAATATCCTAATATTTATATGAGCGTCTTAACCTAAAGAATTGATTTCAAACAGAAAATAATATTTTGAAAAAAAGAATTTAGGACAGTTGGTGCGTGCTTGTTAAAAAGAGAATGCTATGCTCCTAGCTATTTGTGTGTATTATTCTAATATACTATTTGTGTGTACTAATGTGTCATTTGTGTGTACTAACAAGCCATTTATGTGCATTATTTTAAAGTTAAAAAAAATAAAACAAAACAAAATGATGTATTTAATGCACTTGGGGCCGCCCCCTCCACCCGGCGCGCGGATGAAGGAGCCGGCCCCTTTCATGCCGCACCTAGAGTCGGTCGAGAGCATAGTATTACTCTATAAAAATTGCTAAAAATCTATCGTCCTATACACCGAGAGGATCTGAGAGGATGAAAGGATCTAAACTCTAGTCATGTTTGATATCGAAATAGATTTGATATAGAAATAGATTAAAAATAAAATAAAATTTTAAAATATTGAGAGCCGCCTATAGCGCGACGGTCTCCCCCCTGCCAAAATAGTGGCTCTTTATATTTCTCCTCCCATAACTAATTTACTTATAAAAAAAATTTAAATCTTTTTAAAATTTTAAAATTATCTTCTATTTTAATATCAAACAGCTCCTTAAAAAGTAAAGATGTTGAGGGAAGTTGTTATCATTACAAAAAGGCGGAGTACCTTCATCAAGTTACGTACACTGGGGCACGAAGTCCTTCACACAAGTGGCCTCCGGAAGGCCCTCACATGTAGCCCCTGATCGATGGGCAGGGTGAACGTGTTTCTGTACGTGACTTGTTTGTCTGCATCACGCAACTCAAAGGTGAAGAAATGGGCAAGAACTGCTGCGAAGATCTTCATCTGCATGTATGCGAAGTCCTTCCCCAGGCAGATCCTCGGCCCTGCTTGGAAGGCTGCGAACTTGAAAGGGCTCTCCGGCTGGAAGACCCCCTTCTCGTCGAGCCATCTCTCCGGGCGGAACTCCTCTGCGTCCTCGCCCCACAGCTGCTTCATCCTGCCCATGGAGTAGGGGGCGTAGCTGACCAGGTCTCCACCTCTCACGTCGTATCCCCCTGGCAGGGTGTCGTCGGAGAGGCAAGCTTTCGGGTCCTGCGCCGCGATACCCCCAACCACCATCACAGATTTACCAAGGTATTAATTTGATGAGCAGAAGAGAAAAGACGAAGCAAATCACAGAAAGTAGCTTGAGATGATCGTACCACGGGAACAGCAGGATACAGCCTTAAGGTCTCCGTGAGGGCGGCGTGGAGGTAGTGCATCTTGTCGAGGACCTCCTCTGTGACGACCGCGGCGAAATCCGCCATGGGTGTGCAGCTGGGAGCTGCCAGCCCGGTCGCCATGGCCGCCTCCGACGCCACCTTCTCCTGCACTTCCGGGTGCTTGCAGAGCATGTAGAGAAACCAGGAGAGCGTGCCGGCCGTGGTGTCCCTGCCCGCGATCACCAGGTTCAGTACTATGTCTCGCAGATACTTCATGTCCATCTCCACACACTCTTCCTTCTGCGCCAGAAATCTCGACAAGATGTCCTCCCTCCTCATCTGCTAAATCCATGAGGAAAACCAGAAATTAACAGATGCGTGATGGGTCATAGCTATTTTCCCTACTGGGATTAATCTTTGCACGTTCAACTTACCACCGAAGCATCCCGTGGAGCAGAGATTTGCTGCTGTGTCTTGCTCCGGATCACCTTGTACACGAAGTCATTGATCACCTTGAGGTGTTCCTTCAGCTCGGCCTCTGCCCCAATGTTCAGAATCCTCTTAATTTTCCATAAGAAATCGAAATAACGCCTCACAATCACTTCCCCAGAAGCGTCGAACGCCTCGGCGAACCTGCTGCCTTCCTTGTTTGAACCAGACAGGGTGTCCAGCTCCACCCCGAACCCCACTTTAAATATGGAATCCAGTGTGGACTTCATGAATAGGTCCTGCCATCAGATTAACAACTCTGATCCGTCTTTTCTCCATTGTTACAACAGGGGAAACCAGCGCAACGTATACAGAGATGGACACGATCGAGCTCACCTGGATGTCCACGGCGCGGTTGGAAGCTGCGGCCTCGGAAATCACCAGGGCGAGTGCGGTGGCGTTGCGCCTGAAGACACCGATGCTGTATTCCCTCAAGTTCCGGGTCGTGAACTCGAAGCTTGCCAGTTTCCTCTGCTGCCGCCACTTGCCGCCGTCCACGGCGAAGATCCCGTCGCCAAGGAGATCATTCACGAGCTCGTAAGTATATGATCCCTGCAAACATGCAAGCATGATCCAGCACGCAACAGCTAATTAAGCAGGGAAAAAAAAAGGGACCCGTGGAACGGCGGATTTCACTTCGAAGCAACGGTTTTAACACTTGGGTCGATCTGAATCTTCTGCTATACGTGTTCCGGAATCTGGATATATACCTTGCTGTAATTTGCGAAGTTGGTCCTGAGGATGTGCTCGACGTCGGCGGGGTCGACCAGGTAGACGTAGTTCCTGGTGAAGTGGGACACCCGGAAGGCGCCGTACCTCTGGGCGAGGTCGGCGTGGTAGTCGTGAAGCTTGTCCAGGTGGAGGAGCTGGTGGAAGACGGTGCACACCACCGGTGGCATCGTCGACGGCGGCCGCTTCTCTTGTGGTTGTTAAGCCGCAGCCAGCGGAGACCCAGCAGTAGCAGCGCCGTGGCTGCAAGCGAGAGCAGGATGCCAAGAAGAAAGGGCTTGAAGGATTCCATGGCGATGGTAGACACTCTGCTTGGGATGGCTTTCTGTAGTCTGTGGTCACGAGGGATGGCGTATAAACTGATTAGTGTCTGCGCCCTGCTTGCTTGCTGCCAAAATGGAACAAGTTTCTATGTCAGCGCAGTTACAAATATACCCTTACAATCTTGCATCATGCGCTTTCCTCACTCTATATTATTTAATTCTGTAATAAATTTATCAAGAATTAAAAAACAAGTTAAATATATAATAGGTATTCTAATTAATTTGTCATTCTTTTCAGGGCAAATTAATTAGAAGTCTCTGACTGTAACATGGAGGTCCTTACTGTAACAGGACTTAATATACTATAACAAGTGATAACACTTACTGTAATGAGTTACAGCTCTGACAGAGACTAACAAATAGTCAAAATCTGATAGGGACTCCTAATTAATTTGTCCTTCTTTTTATTATCACAAATATTTTATATTAAAATATATAATAAATTAATTAAGAGTCTCTTACTGTAACAGAATTTAACGTATAGCGTAACAGATGATAACATTTATTGTAATGAATTATATTTCTATCAAAGATTAAAAAATAAATCAAACATCGGATAAAGATTCTTAATTAATTTATCTAAAAACATATTATTTTCTTAGATCTTTCCGATTAACATCATATTCTATTGAACATGGATAAATGAAAGATAAATAAGATTGAATAATTAATTGAGAAGATTAAATAAGGATTAGTAATCTTTTTTAGATTCTTTCTTTGCCACAGTCTGTTTTAGGTTTTGATTTGCTACAAATTAAGGCAAACAATGACACATCACCATAGAAATATATATAATGAATATGGCATATTGTGAGAGCATAAATAATGTGCCCTACTTTCTCATCACATACATCATCACCCACAAAGATGATTACTGCTCACTTCTCCTAAGATTGATATGAGAATTATAATAAGAGAATTTGTTGGCTGCAAAATAAGTGTTAGAAAGAAAATGTGGCTTCATAGTATATGGTTGGATGTACCATATTGCCATACCGTATCTAGAGGCATACGGTTCGCATGTATACTGGCTAATTTGATACTATACTTTTTTTAAAATATTTTCTTGTGTGACTAATTCCTAACTCAACTATAATTATTTTTATAATGTCTTGAGGTGACGCTTGTTCCCATTTCTCGCAGCTGTTAGCCTTTCTTGAAGGTGATCTTGGAAATCAAGGGAGAAAGTTGAGGCTTCCGATATGGGATTTATTTTCCCCTTGTAGAACTTCTACTTCCACCTTCCTCACGTCCTTAGTGGGCCTAATTACATCAGGCTTACTTGGACGGCCCAAGGCCCTATCAACATCGAAGTTAGTATGTATTGATTTAAAGGGTATACACAAACTATCACCTAGATTTGACAGGTATAAGTTAAATACGAAGATACAAGGGAATAGTAGTAATAAAGCCCATGACTTTAATAATGGTGAGCCGAACCCGATCGGATCAGCGAGCTCCAAATATAGTACGAGCTGAAATATTCGAATCAATACAATTTGTTTTAAATTTTAATAATAAAAATTAAAAATTACTTAACTAGATTGATCGTGCCTGGGACCAAGGTTGACCGGACCTGTATGCCCAATTCAAGCATGGTTGGGGGTGTTCATGGTTTGATTTTGTTTGATTTATAGAAGATTTTTTAGAAACTAAATCAAACTAATTCAGATCCAATCCGAACCAAACTAAACCGAAGTCCTTTGAAACCAAACCAAATCAAACTGAAATAAATTCGGTTTGATTTAGTTTAACTTGAAAATAAAAGGGTCTTTAGATTCTCTTAGTCTTAAATAAAATTTTAACAACTTGTTTCTCTAATAAATCACTATCAAATAAGATTTGAAATGAAGTATTAAATGTTGATAACTATATTACCCTCCATAATATATATTTTTATATAAATATATTGAAACAACTTGATAAATATATACAAATAAAATTTATTATTGTAATTTAGTTTTATCGGTTTGATTTGGTTTATAGAGTTTACAAACTGAACCAAACCAATTTTTTTTTTCGATTTGATTTGGAACCAAATCAAATTTTTTTCATGTTCAAACCGAACCAAACCAAACCGAATCGCTATGTTCGGTTTGATTTTTCGGTTTGAATCGAATAGTGAACACCCCTAAGCATGGTACAGTTTGACATACTAAACCAATTTGGTCCAATACATCTAACCAAAATTATAATTACCGATTGCACCTCACATGCAAAGAGTATTAACAATGTTATCCTCCGTAAATCCACCAATAGAGTGCCAACTAGGGTAGCAAATAGAATTAAAAATTTTGATATTCAGATCTGATTTCAATAAAAATTAATAATTTTATAATTAAAAATAATACTGATAGTTTATTGAAATTGGAATCGGAACTTCTGATAAGTTATCATAATCGAAATTACTTATTTCAAAATCGATTTTCGAATTTTAATTAGATTAATAATAAATAATAAGAGATAAAATATAAAAATAATTAAATAACTTTTAAAAAAAACTCGAACAATGTCCCACGTGGAACACTAATTCTCAAGGAAAGTGCACCGCCCTCCCCTTCCACCCCATCACGTCGCGACGACGATGCCTCTTTCACCGAATGCCACCACTGAGACGCCTCCTCCGTCGGTACCCTCCCCCTCTCTCTGTCTCTATATCTCAGTATCTCTCCTCTGCCGGACGCCACCCTACCCTCCCCCTCTTGCCTTTCTCTGTCTCAATGTCTCTCCTCCGCCAGCCCTCCCCTCTTCTCGGCGCCCTCCTCCCCTCCCCCTCTCGCCTCTCTCTATCTCTATGTCTCTCCTCCTCTGCCGGTACCCTCCCTCTTCCTTAGTTGTGTAAAATTTAATATTATGTATGTTATTGTGTGAAAGTTTAGGAAAAGTCAAATGTGTTAGAATGTTTTAATTTCTTTTGAGATTGTGTAATTTTAAGATTTATTACACTACCAAAGATGTAACATTTTAAGATTTTATATATTTTAAAAGAAATGATAATATTAATAACAAGAAAAATAAATAATTTGTTAAAATTTTGAATCTAATTCCGATTTTGAAATCGAAACGAAATCTCTAAACGAAATCAGAATCAATTATTTCAAAATTATCAAAATCAGAATCGAAATTCGAAATTATTTATCGGAATGTATATTTTCAGATTCAATTTCATACCGTTTGCAACCCTAATGCCAACTGGGGCTTCATTCATTTCCTAAGAAAATCGGAAGAATCTTTTGTATACTCTTGTTAAAAGTATAATTGGATGAAAATTTGCCTTAAATTTTGCATTACCACTAGAAATTCAATTCCGAAAATAAATAGCATTTAAAACCCCACCGTAACTAGTTTTTTTTTTTTTTGCATTACCACTAGAAATTCAATTAGGAAAATAAATTAGCATTATAAACCCCACCGTAAACTTCTTGTCACAGACTATCAAATATGTTAAGAATATTCTACTTTAGTTCGTTAGAGATTATTTGGATACTTAAAAGTTAAAGTGACTATAGAATATGCAAGGAGGGACATTAATGTCATTTGGGATAGGTGAGGTCATCCCGTTAGCATCCTTCGTCGATTTGGAACTGGATCTCCCCAAGTTGGGGTTTCGGAGCATTCGAATGAACTTGTATATCGGGGTATATCGGCACATCAAATGATGGTGTGTGTCTTCCAAGCTCTGTCTTCTCGACAGCCGCTTGATTGATATGCAGCATTTATCTTTCAGAGCAGGACTAGATATTTCCACTGTTCTATGTAATGTCTCTTGACTAGTTTAATAAAGTATATTTTTATTTAAGAAAAAGACAGAGTTCATGGTACAAATTTATTTTCGTAACAAGGTTTTTAGTGATAATAAGAATTTAAGACAGATTTTTACTCAATTATATTTTTAACAGAATATATACAAGCAACTCATTGAAAATAAAATTAAAAATTAGAAACAGAATCATCAACTACAATCTGATAGTGGGTACATTAGAGTGGCAGTAAAATGGATGGTTTTAGTGACAATTGGTGCAATTGGACCCAGGAGATAGATAAGTGAGGTAGATCCTATTTGCGAATTGAAGAGATGTCAAAAATTTCATCCACAGTTTCTCAAAAAATAAGAATTCGATAATATATATTTAATAAATAAACAAAATTTATATATTATTGAAACAGAAACGAAAAAGCTCTATGTAGAGATGACTAAAGAATGTATTGGAAAAAGGATATCATTCATAGCACTACCCACCAAGGCACCAACCAAATCCCCTCCCTTGCAAAGTGATAATCCAAAAATAAAAATTAAACTTAACATATATATATTATATATATATATATATATATATATATATGGGGGCATTGGTGGTGAACCACATTATCATCTGTTGGAGTTCTTCTTTAGACGCTTCCTTGTGCTTCGACTTATAAAAATTTTTGTCTACTTAGAAACCTGACAGTGTCAACACGTTTTTTTTTTTACTCATGCTCTTCTTCCTTCGAGAAGACTTATTGCACTTGTATATTGCACTTTAAGTACAATATGACTAGCCAATAGCCTATGTGACACCCCTCACATGAGGAGTGATAAAGTGACAATCTAATTCTTGGATACCACATGAACTTATGGTCTAGTCATATTGTACTTAAAATACAATATGTAAGTGCAATAAACCTTTCTCTCTTCCTTATTATTTGCCACAGATGTTAGTGAGCACCCGGATATCTTGACATCTGGGCACAAACACAAGTAGATTTGCGCCTAGGGCTGCAAATAGAGCGAATATGAATTTTTTAGTTCCAATTCGAATAGTTAATCAGATAATTTGTATCCGCTTCGAATATAATTTGGATACGGAATAGATAATTTAATCAGATAATTTTCAAATTCGGAGCGGTTACGGATATTATCCGTTTTGAAAATATAAGCTTAATAAAAGATAACATTAGACATATTATATATTATATATATATGGATCATTAGATTTATGATCTAATGGTAAAAGATAACTCCATTTCGGAGCAGATCACTTGTTTCCATATCTACTCTGTTTATTATCCGGATAATATCTGTATCCAAAATTCGCTCCGCCAGATATTTGTTAAACGGATAATATCTGATTATCGAATACGAATTCGAATCGAATCCGGATATTATCCAGATCCATTTACAGCCCTATATGCGCCCACATATCATGATATCCGAACGCACAAATAATAAGTGTTTTTTATTACTAAATCAACACACATTTTTTGAGACAATAGATGTCAAGATATCTCCGCAATAAATCATTCATATAATTTGTATGTATATATAATTTAAGATAAATTAATTAAGAATTTCTACCTGTAATAAAGAGATTCTTATTATAACGACATTAATGTATATTGTAACAAGAAGTAACACTTACCGTAATGAATTACATCTCTGTTAAAGATTAAAAAATAAATTAAATATCTGATAAAGACTCTTAATTAATTTACCATATAATTTATAAGTTAAATATTAAAGAGTAGAGATTTATTACGCTTGGTGTCACCTGCGAAAAAGACAAATATGTTGCCATCCACCCTGATTCAATGTCAAATTATTGATTTTGGAATAAATGGCAACGCACCTTTAGAAAATTTTTAAGAAGAAATAGATAGATTAATTTTAATTGCATAAATAATTTTCTTATCAGAAAAGAGTCACGGAATAACCGCATCTTTATCTGCAGGTCTACGCTACAAGATCACTAAAGGAGGTGCATCATCTGAACGCTAATCTATATTATTATAATAAAATACAGTCTTGAGTACTGCCACGTGGTAGCATTAGGATAAATTTTTTCCGTCACGGTTGTTAATATAAAAACTTGCTAATGTAGCTTCTCTCTTCTCTTTGATTCCCATTAAAAATTTCTATTAAATATCTCACATTTTTTAAAAACTCACATCCTAACTCAAAATATTTTCCCATTTTACTCTCTTCATCAAAATTCTTTCTCTCTCTTTCTAAAAATAATAAAAGGGCATTACATATTTGTGAATAATTTTTTATTGAAATTATTATATAATAATCAATATTATTAATCTCATATATATACAACTTACAAATTTTATTTATTCAAATTTAATAATTTTTTGTGCATCGCACCGGTATAGAGCTAGTCCCATAAATTAGGCACTCATTAAAGAGTTTTACTTGCTACAAAAGTAAACGGTGCAGTAATGCATTGCATCTGTTACCACTGCTCCTCAATGTTATAACACTTTTTTACAAAAAAGAAAAGAAAAGATAACAATAATATTTGTTGCACGTCGAGAAATGACATGTCCGATATTATAATGAGCAATGTTATCTACACGACTGGTCGGACAAATTATTTGACTGATCAACCATACAATTAGTTGATGTGTAAGTGGAGCCTAAACACCAACCAATGGGCAAAAGCAACCGGGCATATTGTCCGGTTTCCCTTGCACACAGCGTTTCTCTATTGTAATTGGCCAATACAAAAGCAAACACAATGCATCGCACGCACATTGGCCGGTCACACAGGTCTTGTTGTAAACCAGGCGTGTGCTTGCTTGACTAGCCCAAACATATCACTACAAGAGAAACAAGCATTTGTAACGGGTTTTTTGGGCGGCTGCAAAGACCCTTACAAAAACAACTTATTGCGACAAACAAAGAAATTCGTCGCAAAAACTATGTATTGTGACGGTTAGCCGATGTCGTAGCAAATGCTAAGCTATTTGCGATGGACATTATAATGTAGCCGTCAAAAATAATGACCTTTGCGACGATTTACGTGAGCTGTGTAAATACTTCTTTTGCGACGACTTTCCGTCGCAAAAAGTATTTGAGACGGGGTTTATGCAATGGCTTTGCAACGATTGCTATTCATCGCTAAAGATTTTTGCGACGCTTATTCAACTTAGTGCGACCACTGTGCTTTGTACAGTGGTGCATAAAAGCACAGTGGTGCATACAAGAAGAAAATTTGAAAATTAATTATATTACATCTTGTACTGAGGACCATGTCAAAATGCGTGTCATGGGAGAGAAAATGAGGATTCTTGTGTTAGGATTAATGCAGGGAGAGGCAACAAGAGTGATGTCTCTATTCTATCAGGAGACTAGTTCTATACCCGTGCGATGTACGAAAAATTATTAGATTTAAGTAAATAAATTTTATAAATCGTATATATGAAGTTAATAATATTATTAATAATATAATAATTTTAATAAAATAAATTATTTAAAAACATATAATATCTTTTTATTTATTGTTCTGATGAGAGAGTAAAATGGGAAAGAATTTTAAATAAGAATGTAAATTTTTAGAAAAGGTGGGATATTTAATAGAAGGTTTTAATGAGAAAGAAAGAGAGGAGAGAAATTACATTAACAAGTTTTTATATTTGTAAGTACCGGCAGGAAAAAAATCATATATTAGTATAGATAGATTAGATATAATACAATTATAAAGGGAAAAAGAGGAAAAAGATGTGCAAAACTGTAGACAGTTTCTTCTTGTATGCACAGGTAGCATGACAGGTCAGGTCATGATTCCACGGCTCCTTCCCTGTTTATACCTTCCCAAACTATTTACCAGCTAGCGACCAGAGGATCTGTATGCAGAAATCTTGGGGAAAGGTTGGAACATTAACGCGAAAAAATAGAAAATTCTTCTCTCTCTCTCTCCTCTCTCTCGCCCCCCTTCTATAAGCTCATCATCGCTTCTGTATCTTCTCCTCTCCGTTTGCCCGACTGTGTTTTTTTCACCCAACCGGCCCCTTGTCTCTACTTCTTCTGTTTGCCCACCTCCTTATGTATACGCTTGTGGCGGAGGCAAGTATGCAGATATCAGCAGCGGGAACCCTGGATGGTCACCAAAGTGCGTGTGCTCTTCTGGGAATCAGAGATTTCTTCGCGTTCATGACAGGTGTGTATAATCCTCATTTTTAAGTCCCCCTTGCGCCGTGTTCTTCTGTCTTGCTCTCTCGTTATCCAAAACTAGTTGAGGGATGATCGACCTGTTACAGGGGTGTGATCATGACTGACGTATGTGCTTAGAGTTCTGGGATGCACAGTTCACCCGTTGTTGGCTTATGAGATTTATCTATCGTTAAAAGGTTCTCTTCCTATCGCTTCTTGAGATACCCATGTGTGCAAATATGTGTATGTGAGTGTTAACCTAATAGACTTAGCCAACAATATTGATGCTATTTGAATGATGTTAAATGTTAATTATACGAGTTATGAAATAGTGACACTAATTGGAAAGGTGAAACTAGTGTCAGATCGATGAACCAGATTACACTTTGTTCCCCCCGGGAATGTTGATATACTAGTCTAATTGGCCTGGTTTCCAACAATTCTGGACACTTAACAAAGTGGAGATATTAGGTTCATTAGTGGATGCTATATATGCTTGTTCTTTTGCCCGTGTGATTGCTTCCACAGAAGCTAGTCCCGAATACTTAACTTCGTTCATTTGCTTTGCATATTACATTTAAGGGTCATTTGGTTGTATGTAAAACAGTTTAAGAAGAAAATAGTTTTTCACGGAATAACTTTTACGTAAAAATGAAAACGTAATTGTTTATTAGTTGTTAGGAAAATATAAAGTTATATGAAGGGATATGAGATCTTATGATCCATACAAATGAGAGAGAGTCATATACTTATTGGGTACTAACATTATTCATCAATTTTTATTTTATTTTATTTTTATTTTTAATATTTTTTTTAAAAAAATAAAAAATTAGATAAGTAATAAAAAATAAGTAACTTTGACAAAGACAATTTAAAATAGGAGAAATAAAATAAAAACACAATTTGAATGAATAGTATTTTATAGATATTTTAATAAAAAATAAAAATTAAATTAACTAATAAAAAATTATTAAATTTAACAAAGATTACTTAAATGAGTGGAAAAAAATAAAAATATAACTTACATGAATAGTGCCCAAACCATGTAACTGTAGCTGCACCTGCTACCGCAACAATATTTGGAAAATGGCATCCGCGCAATTTGAGCGGATGCCAAAATCCAGGATTTGTGTGATTTAGTTTTCGAAATTTTATTTTTCAGTGGTACCAAATGATATAAAAATTAAAGTTTTCCTTATAAGTATTTCCTAACTCAACTTTTTCCCTCAAACAACAGATAGTCATACTTCATTTCATTTACATCTGCATACTAAACTATGAATTACTGTGGGCCAGGGCCTTCCCTGCTCCCGCTTTCAACCTAAACCAGCTCAATTCGGATTCAATTCAATTCGGATATCATCATCATTCTATCTCCGATCTATTCAAATATCAAATATGGTCTTAGGATTATGCTAGATTTGGATTGAGCTGAGAAATGAACATGGGTCTAATTTGGACTTTGCCCAAGTTGTCTTTGGCCATTTGATCAGACCCAACGCCACATATGCAGTGCCCTTTGGTCAAACAGTGAACATTTGATGGTGTCAGTGGAGCCTTGTGATTTTTGTTCCTCGGGTTCACTCGGGAAGGGATATGTGGCCACAGTATGTTCCCGTCGTCGAAACTCTCGTTGTAACCAAGCTCCTATTTGAAGCTGTTCTTGGCGACCACCTAATTAATAACTGATACTGATGGGGTCGGATCGATTAGGTCCAATCCAGCTTAGAGCTAGTACAAAGAATGAATTCAGGCATCCGTATCTCAACTCAAAATGGTTGAGATCTGACCTGCTTCATTAATTGAGGGTGTCAAATTTGGTTCCTATGATCTTTCCTCATTTCATATCTATTCACCCAGTCTTTATATAACAAAGAATAACTTCCAATCCTACAATGCTACAATTTTTGATATTATTCTTCCTAGTTCTACCATAAAGGTGTAGATAAATTTTGAACATCCAGACTTAGCTAGAGGATTGCAAAGGCCTAGAGCAAGTTCTTTACGATATGAACGTTACAGGAATAGATCTAGAATTAACTAAGATGGTTAAAGGGGTCAAAATGTTTAGAGAATCCTAAATTGTTTTAGGACATTCATCTAGGAAAATGATTTAATAACACATTTTTGACACAAGTTTAACACACTAATCAAAACACACCACAACCCTCTCTTTCTTCTTTTAAGTGACGATGTGGCACTCTTTTATTAGTTGGAGTAAGTTTGGTGTCAAGAAATGATGTTAATTGAAAAAAGTTCATCAGTTTTTCCGTACCTCCCAAGATGGTTGGTGTCTCACTTCCGGTGAGTCATCAGGAATCCGGCGTTCACAACCAGGTGGCAGCACCAGGATGGGAGCGATCTTGGCAAACACAGGCCATGGGTCCGTCTGTTCCCTTTTCCATTATTACTTTTTCTTTTCTTCCATGCAAACTGTTGGCTGTTTGCCCGTGAGGCACCCCCACCACCACCAACACCGATTCCTTCCACAACATGCGCGCAACAGCCACCGAGCGACGCCTGCTGCCGCCTCCCGCCATCCCTCCTAGAAAGAGAAAGCCATGGCGTTTTCCGTTTTTCACCCGTGAACGCTCGAGTCTTCCCCTCCGTCCTTACAACCCCCTCCCCCCCCCCCACCCCACCCCAATTATAATGCCCATTTCACCATCCTGCGGTTCCTGCCCTGTGCCTCCACAAGCTTCCAACGGCACCGTCCCCCACGCTGGAACTGCCCTGTCCTCGCCAATAATCTCAGCATCATTCGTCCCTTTTTGCTCGGATGCAGTAGAAGGGGAGGAGAAGACAGGGTGGAAGCTGCGGGGAGTCATGAGTGGCCGCTCCTGGTTATGGGTCCTCCTCTTGCTGGAGCTGCTCCAACCGGCGCTCTCTAGGCCTGCAGCGCCGCCGCTGCCGCTGCTGCCCATCCCCACCGCGGCCCAGCTGAAATGGCAGCGGAGGGAGGTGATCATGTTCTTCCACTTCGGAATGAACACCTTCACCGACTCGGAGTGGGGGACAGGCCGCGAAAGCCCGGGCCTTTTCGCTCCCACGGCGCTCGACGCGCGCCAGTGGGTCGAGGCCGCCGCGGCTGCTGGCGTCTCCCTCGTCATCCTTGTGACCAAGCACCATGACGGCTTCTGCCTCTGGCCGTCCAAGTATACGGACCACTCGGTGGCGAGGAGTCCGTGGAGAGGCGGCGAGGGCGACGTCGTCCGGGAGCTTGTGGAGGGTGCGGCGGCCAGAGGGATCGACGTGGGGTTGTACCTGTCGCCATGGGACCTCCATGAGAGAAGCTATGGCTTGGAAAGACAATACAACGAGCACTACATGGCTCAACTCCAGGAGTTGCTCAGCAGGTTAGAAGGAATGGTGTTTGTAGTATGAAGCAACATCGAATTATCCATCTTCTATCTGAATCAATTCAATTTCTCGTTCCGCTGCAGCTATGGGACTGTGTCCGAAATATGGTTCGACGGAGCAAAAGGTAAGAACGCCAAGAACATGACGTACTACTTCCAGGACTGGTTCGCCATGACCAAGCAACTCCAACCCTCTATCAACATATTCTCCGATGCCGGACCTGACATCCGGTGGGTCGGCGACGAGGCGGGCTACGCCGGGAGCACATGCTGGTCTCCCGTCAACCACACGCTTCTCAGAATCGGTGACGCCAGCCTTGAAGCGTGAGTTACTCTCCTCTCCAGTTACTACTATTCTCTCCGAAACTTTTCGGCAAACACCTACATTCCCAAAGCCATCCTAACTGTACACCGGGGAATTTGCGACTGAATTCTGAAGGTACCTGAACACCGGGATGCGGATGGGACGGACTGGGTGCCGCCAGAGTGCGACGTCTCCATCCGGGACGGGTGGTTCTGGCACAAAAGGCAGGAGCCAAAGCCGCTGAACCAGCTCCTGGACATTTACTACAAGTCCGTCGGCAGAAACTGCGTGCTCCTGCTCAACGTTCCCCCCAACTCCACCGGGCTCGTTCCAGACGCCGACATCCAGAGGCTGAGGCAATTCCGCAGCGCCGTCGACACCATCTTCTCCACCGACCTCGCCCAGGGCGCCGTCGCCAAGGCCAGCAGTCAGAGAGGGGGCAAAGGCGGCGACTTTGCGGCGAAGAACGTCCTGGACGGCGACGAGGGGACCTACTGGGCGCCCAAGGAGGGCGGCGCGCACTGGATAGAGCTGCGGTCGACGAAGGGTCCGGTAGCTTTCAACGTGGTGAGGATCCAGGAGGCGGTGTGGATGGGGCAGAGGGTGAAGAGGCACGAGGTGTACGCCGACGGTAAGGCAGTGGTGGCGAACGGCACCACGGTGGGACACAAGCGGCTGCACAGGCTGGACAACGTGGTGCGGGCGCGGCGGGTGAGGGTCCGCATCGTGGGGTCGCGGGGGCCGCCACTGATCGCCGCCGTGGGGCTGCACTACGACCCCTTCTGGAGCGGGAAGTGGGGGAACTACACCGTCCACCCCCACCCCTCCAGGCTCCACGCTTCTTAGAGGTGGGATCGGGCAGCCATTTCATTTGGAAAAGTGGGAGGTACTGATGAAGCCATGCCAGGTCGCCGGCGGATTTTTTTCCCCTTAAAACTCTTGATAAAGGTGGTCTCAAGGAGCATGGATAATATTTCAAAGTATTGTTCACTACTGTTACTTTTTCTAAATAATATTTTAAAGGAAATATTTCATATGCCAATCAAAAGAGTGATCATATGTCATCAGAGACAAACATTTACTCCAAAAAGAAAAAGCTTTGTAATAAAGATGAGGTACTAGAAAGAAATCTTATTGACTTATAATCTTAACAATGACTGTATTTTCTAGTATTTGTCGACTAAGATTGTGTTTTTACTGTCCTCCTCAACTTTATAAATAACACATTTCTTGCAATAATCATTCACATGTCAATCATTAAACAGGCGGCCAAAGGGCATCATGATGTTGATTCCTTTTTGTGTCAGACATGGCCGGAAGACGATTCAACATGAATTTGTCAAGATCATTGGATACTAAGGTGGTTTTGGATTCTCTAAATTTTTTTAGTTTTATTTTGCCAATTAAGTGTATATGTTTTGTAAAAAAAGAGGAAAATGGTAGTTCGATATTTATTTTTAAACTATTTTATTTTTATAAGTATTTTCCACCTGTGTAGTTTTCTCTCTACCACCTTATAAAAACATAAAATATGGTTTTATTTTCATAATTTTGTGTAAATTATAAACATGTAATCTTACTTCTTCAAAAGTTTTCCAATGGATTTTAGTTTTTAATATATATGTATAATTCTTTATTTCCAACAGAATTTAGAGAATACAAGCCTCTCCTTAGAAATAGAGAACATATATATGAGGGATCCGATGGAGACCTTGGGCCAAATTTTGGTCGTGTTGGGTTAACAAGCACGACTCCGAAGAAACGGCATATCTTCAATAGTTTTCTATGAAAGTCACAAGATTATTTAAATCTCCTTATTTTCTTAGAGCACTTTAATATAGAAACTCAGATTTATTCTAGTTCTAGTTACTTGTATAAATAGAATTAGGGGTATTCATTTCTCGGTTCGACTTGAAAAATTAAATTCAAACCAAACCAATTTTTTTTATTAATTTGATTTAAGGATTAATAATTTAGATAAATGAACTGAATCGAACCTCATGATTCTTGAATGGGTTGGTTCAGTTTTTTATTAATAAAAAACGAACTGAACCATTTGAATCGAGATAATTTGGACAAGATTCATGTAGCCAACACCAACATAGAGATGGGATTTGGTGATGGTGATTTTGTTTTATTCAGTGGTTTTTTCACTGGATATTTTCACTGATTTTCTCTCTGTTTTTTTCACCGGTTTTTCAGTGGTTTTTTTCCACTGGTTTTCGGTGGTTTTTTGCACTATGTTTTTAGGTGGTTTTAATTTTCACTAGTTTTTCTTAATGGTTTTTTCACCAGGTTTATGCACTGGTTTTTATTTTCACTATTTCTATACATGTAATCAGAGGAAAAGGAGAATGTCCAGCAAGGTTTATCTCATGCTAAGATAACTGCCTTTTCATTCATTCTTCTTAGACTTACAAAGAACATATATAATAGTGTATTATGAATGTGATATGTATTTTTAAGACTATCCTATTGAATTGCTAACAATTCTTTCTTAAAGTTTAGGCTATCATAATGGATCATCTCTGATAGTCATCTATTTATCAACTTCTTGATTCTACTTAACTTTCAATCACAAAAGTTTTATTATCACTGTTTTCCTGATCACTGGTTTCTTTTTTCACTGTTTTTCTTTTCCTTCCTTATCGTTTACCCTGCTTTCCTTCTCACTATTTTCCTCACTGATTTTAAATCATGT
Source organism: Colocasia esculenta (assembly GCA_014218235.1). Taxonomy (NCBI): domain Eukaryota; kingdom Viridiplantae; phylum Streptophyta; class Magnoliopsida; order Alismatales; family Araceae; genus Colocasia; species Colocasia esculenta. Next base: position 24,055 of record JACBKR010002411.1, read on the forward strand.
AGTTATTACCTTTGATAGTGTTATGATCTTGCTTTTTTAATTATATAGGTCTTGGTTTGTTGAAAATTAATTTGATTGTGAAATAGGTGAGTTTGGCTTCATGTACATATGTTTTAGAAAGTGAATTATACAGGAGGACATTTTTTAGAAAATAAATTTGGATATTGTGTTATTAGATGTTGTCTTATGTGCCTTCTAGTTCTCCATTTCTGTTTTTTTTCTTTTTTGAATGTGAGGTTTCCACTTTCCAACTGTCAAGTGAATATGGCGAATTTGATTTGGTTTATAAGTGTGTCATTCTCATACCCATAGACATATATTTAATTATTACTAATAGTTGTGCTCATTCGTCAATCTTCATTATTTTTTAGTTTGACAGTTCTGGCTCTCTAAATTCAATATGATTAATTCATAAAAATCAACGAACCAAAAATCTATAGTCAAAATAATAAGACAAGTTTAAGAACTCATTCCCACCAAAATCTATAGTCAAAATAATAAGACAAGTTTAAGAACTCATTCCCAAATAATGAGCACCCCAAAATTAACAAGAACTAACAATCCAAAAAATCTAAAAAACCAAAACGTGAGCAGAACTAAATCAAATCAAAATAGTTCAATTTTTATTGATTTATGTGAGTCTCCAATTGATTCGGTTCAAAATTTAAATCAATTTGATACATTTTGGGTTGAAAATAAGTTTCAATCAAACTGAATCGAACCATATTGTTCCATCCCTAGGTAGAATATCATGAAAATATTTGAAAAAGAAAATTGACATCTAACTCTTTGATTCAACTAGAACCCTGTGATGAAGAAGATAATGAGACTAGTAACATGCAGAACGTGTCGTCGTATATTAAAGGGTATAATATGGTTCTTCTTTGGTGGATTAATGGGAGCTATGGGCATAGGGGGACGCTTTCCAAAAGAGACCCCCCCCCCCCCCCCCCCCCCCCCACCTCCACCGCCACCACGAGAGAGAGAGAGGCGCTTGGTGGTGGGCTTCACGTTAGGCACATTACGAAGTCCGTGGCAAGCGCCGCTCAGTGCTCTGACTCGGATATTTTGTCGTCTTTTATTTTTTATTTTTGTACTTTTTTTTTTTTTGCATCTGATTAGTCGGCGAGTATATGTAATTTTCCCATCAAATTAATCAGACTCTTCCTTCTACTATATTCACTCTAGGTACTGAGCTCTGATACGGAGACCCTCATCAATCTGCAGTGTGCATCTGTACGTAGTTAAACCTCCTCATCCGCGCGCATCATTCTAACTCGATCGTGCACCAATACGTGAACCAGCACAAGTACCGCATGGATCTTTCATCCGTCTCTAGGCCAAGTCCTTCCCCCATGGCAGGCAGGTGCGGAGCCCCGCCTGGAAGCTAGGCCGTAAGGCGTAAACTTCAAAGGGCGGCGCGTCCCTTGCCGATCCGATCGTCGAGCCACCTCTCCGGCCGGCCAGAGCTCTTAGCTAGCTAGATCTGCGTCATCACCCCGCAGGTGCTTCGTCCGGCCCATGCATAGGTACGGCACGTATAGCACACGAGATCCCCATCTCTCACGTCGAACCCGTCCGCTAGCAGGCAAAAGTTTTGGGCCCTTTCCGTATTGAAGAAGATTACAAGTTCTGCTCGATGCTCACCAAAGAAAACAATATATTTAGTGATTACAAGATTAATACAAGGTATTTAAAAGAGTGGTCTAGTGATTAGTTTTCTATATACATCAAGATTATGAGGTCAAGAATTCAAATTTGAGAGTAAATTTATGAACAAAATTGATATAATAGACTAATTTTCTGGAAAGAGGAAAAAAGATGAAAACAATAGAGAAGGCCTTGTTTTGAATTGGCTGAGAAAACTGCCATAATGGCAAGTTGTTGCATATTTGAGAAAGAAATTTATTTTCTACCTGCTACAAATCACGGTTGGCCAAATCGCACCGTGTCATGGCACATGCGAGCCATAGCACGGTCGGATCACCCCGGGCATACCGCAGCGGCACGCCACGATTTGCCGCAGATCGATACGATATGGTCTATGACAGACTTTTTTTTTTTAACTTTCCTTCTCACATCCAATATATTTAAGGGGTCTATATGGTGTTTAATTGAGATAAATTTTAAACATAAGTTAATTAAGAGATTATACAAATTATAGTAATTTTAATTAATTTTTTAAATTAATTTTTTGTCAAGTAAAAATTATCTCAAAAATTATTAGATCGACTTAATCTCAATATCTAAGGGATCTAATGGTGTCTAATGAGATGAAATTTCAAACATAAGCTAATTAATAGATGATACAAATTATAGTAATTTTAGTTTAATTTTTTAAATTAATTTTTTGTCAAGTAAAAATTATCCTAAAAATCATTAGGTCGACTTCATCTCAACATCTATGCATCAATAACTCATGATATTTATTTTTTAGAATCAGTACATTTTTCTAGTAATTATGATGACTTTAGATTTGATTTTATTTTCAGAACCAAATGTCCCGTTGAAGTGCACAGATGTTCACCGTATCGCGACAAACTCTGTGTGCACTTAAGGGGTCTAAATGGTGTCTAATTGAAATAAAATTTCAAACATAAGCTAATTAATAGATGATACAAATTATAGTAATTATAGTTTAATTTTTTAAATTAATTTTTTGTCAAGTAAAAATTATCTCAAAAATCATTAGGTCGACTTAATCTCAACATCTATGCATCAATAATTTGTGATATTTTATATTTTTAAAATCAATATATTTTTCTAGTAATTATGATGACTTCAGATTTGACTTTATTTTTAGAATCGAATGTCATCCCGTTAAAGTGCACACAATTAAAGATAGTACCAAAATTATATTAATAATATGAAGATATTCTAAAATTAAAGATAATTATATGTTATATAAGTGATCATGTCTTACGTATAATTTACTATCTCTTTTAATTTCTTAGTGTCATATTAATATTTTATTATACATTTTAAGACGTTACAGTTTTGTTTCTGTTTTTGGATTCTTTGGAATACATTGGTCATATAATGAACAATTTTCATGAAGAGCCCAAAGATTAGATCATCTTCGTTCAGGCTGTAGAGAGGCCGCACTCATTGCTAGTTTGGATCGCGATATGAGAGAGAATGTCAAGAATAATCCCGTGTATCTTTAAACACAGACATTCATTTGATGTGATTCTAGTTGGAGCTTGTAGAGAAAGTCGTGGGGAACAACTTTCATGAAGAAGTTTCGAAGAAATATACCCTCGTTTGAGATGTGGAAGACATGATAATCATGATATATATATCATGATATGAGAGAGAATGTAAAGAATAATCTACTATAACTTTGGACATAGACTACCAATTGAGGTGATTCCACTTCGAAGACAAAGCTGAGAAAGAATAGAACAAGTTTGATGAAGACCTCGTGAGCTTATCAACCCTTTTTCAGGCTATAGAAGGAGTGATATCCCTGATAGTTCTGGAGGATATGAGAGAAATGGTGCATATATGAGAAGAGATGGAAGTCTATCTTGAGTTTGGATGGAGAGTTTTCTTTTGAAGTTTGCTCATTTTAAATATTCATCAAGTCACAAAACTAAAAAAATAAATAAAAAAAGTCATTTTTCCACCGTATCTCAGCGGTACAGTATAGTACGGTACCGTACCGTACCTTCCCACGGAGAATGCGGCACGACCGATCCGAGCGGTACGACAAACCTTGCTACAAATACAAATGAAATGAACCCGCAACTTATTTAAAGCGTTTCTCCCAAGATATAGCCTCAAGGTCTCCATGAGGGTGGGTGGAGGTCTGAATCTTGTCAAGGGTTTTCTCTGTAAGTAATGGAAAAATAGTTTAGTAACATCAATTGATAGCACATCTCTTAACACTATAGAAGATAAAATCGATCGATCTAGATCAAGATCGATTGATTCTAGATCGGATTGGTCATTGCCGATCCAGTCGATTCCTCCAATTTTGATTGATTTTAGCCGATTCTAGTTGGGAATCTATTGGATTGGATCGAGATTGGCCATGGCCAATTCAGGGGTCCGATCCAATCATATCTTCCATGCTTAACATATCAATCAAAATACATCATAACCTCCTCATTTATGAGATATTTTTACTTTCTTCTGACAATTACTGATATGACATATTTTTATTGGTAATATGTCACTTTAGAGAAATAATTTTGTAACACCATTTGGTAACATCACTATTAAAACTGTGCCACATCAACAACTGAAATAAAAAATTTAAAAACACCTCATAAATGATGAGGTTGTGGTGCACTTTGATTGGTGTGTTATTTTAATGTGTTACCAAATGGTGTTATTAAACTATTTTCCGTCACTTTAGTGTGTTACTAAAAAATGTAACAAAACTATTTTTCTATACTTTAAAATTATAAAGGGAAAGCAAAATTGAAGAACACAAAGGTAATATAGTAATAGAATAATATTTCGGGGTTTCAAAGACAAAAGAATGGTCCCACAATGGCACCGAGGCCTAGCTCTCTGTAGACTCTCTGCCCTCCGCGGTCGCTTTTCCCATCGAATCACCGAGGCCTACTTTCCCATGTACTCCCTGGTATTCGGCGTCTTCCCCATTAAAGCAGTGGCCTCCCACCCCCCGACTCTCCGGCGAAAGGAGCCCGTCGGCGGTGCCCGGCCGCCCTACCGCCATAACTCGCTGGCGTCTCCCCCTTGCCCCATCATTGCTGCCTCCGATCTCCGACCATGAGATTAATCCCGCCGCCCCGCAGGAATGAGCTACTTCCAATCTCTCCTTGATTCGATCGGTTCTCTCTTCTCCGACCCCGATTCCTCCAAGGGTCACAGTATGGACGACGTCCGCCCCGGGCCCTCGGCGGTCGTCAGCGAGAGGGTCGCGCAAAAGCTGAAGGGCTACTTCGAGCTGGCGAAGGAGCAGATCGACAAGGCCGTGCGGGCCGAGGAGTGGGGGCTCGTCGAGGACGCCATCGCCCACTACAGGAATGCCAATCGTATCCTGACCGAGGCCAAGGCCACCAGAGTCCCTGACGCAATCTCCTCAAGGTAACCTTCTCGAATCGCCGTCGTATGTGGGGATGGGTTTCGCAGTTTCAGCATGGGATCCCGTGGCATGAATAAACCCTAACGTCGGAATATCAAACTCTTCCATGGGTGTTCAGAGTGAGATCTTACCGTATTATTGAAGGACTGTGGTGCTTGAGGTCAGATAATGTTCTTCACTGTGATGGCTCCTCGAAGATTTATAGAATTTTGATTCACCGGACCTGATGAAATTGGCATTTGTTCCATGAGACATTGGAGTTGTGTTTTGTGTGGTGGAATCGAAACAATCGAGGAATGCACTCTTTTTCACTGTGGTCTAGCCAAGTGGTTTCCTTGTGTCTCTCGTATTGTTTCTTCTAACTTGGACTTATTCTAGTCTTGTTCATCTCTTCAGAATATGCTTAACCATTAATTGATTTGTGTTGGTCCAATTGCTGACACTTTTTAGGTTTGTTTTCTCTTTATGTGAGGGACCTGCACGTCGTATTAGGAAGAAGAGGAAAGCATTATAAAACAGAAAGGAGCTTGATAAATGAAAATTTCCAGCGGCCTTTTTCATACAATTGTGACAATACAAGGTGTTTTTTTGAAATGTGACAATACAAGGTGTTATAATTAGATAAAATAAGATTCATGGTAATGATACTCTCGGCCACTTGAGAATAACTACACACTTAACATGCATCTCAGTAAGGGTTGAGTCAGCCTGCTATTACCAAGTTGCAGAATTGGTGAATTCGACTTGATTTTTCAGATTTTGAAGTACTTGTTTGAATGCCATGCTGGCCAACCATATTTTGGACAATTCTGAGGATAAGTTTCAGATTGAAACTCATTTAAGGAGTTAAATTAGCTGGATGTCCTGTGTGGGTGTATTTCAGGGATTATTTTTTTTTCACTGTTTGGCTTATGAATGCTCTAGTGGAGATCACATGTCCATGTGTCAAGGTTTCCTCTGTCCTTAAAACTCAAGTTATTTTCAAGTTGGGGGAACCAAAGAGGTATTTTTAGTTTTCTACCTACAAAGTGACCACATGACTGAATATAATTTGTGGTACCATTCACATTTCAAAAAAAAAAAAAAGTGACCACTTGGACCACTTGACACTTCTGCAGACGCCATGCTGGCAATATAGATGTTAGGAATAACATTGAAGGTTTCTTATGATCGGATTTATAATGACATAATATATCTGATGGAGAACATTTCAAAAATATATATCTGATGGAGAAGCAAATAGAACCTTGACACTGCTGATGGAGTGAATCTCTTCTTTCTTGAACATGAACCTGCGGAACTGAGTAAATAGTGCATAGAGCTGGGAACCTGAACTACACGGAGGATAAGAGTCAGAGGAGGTGGCTGCAGGGAAGGTGAGGGATGGGGCAGGGAAAGAGGTGGGAGGAAGGGGGAAAGCTGAATCCTGAGGTGCCTTCTGGATGTGGAGCCTTGCTGGCTGATGTCTTAACTCTTAAGGTCCTTTTATCAGGCATCCTGACACCTACCCTGATTCCTCATGCAATCCAGATGTTTGTCCTTTCTAATGGTCATATATTTTGGTTCTTTGCTGATTGAACCACCTGCTCTGCGACTCTGTCCCCTTTCAATGTCATTTAATTTATTGATCATTCACTAGCTATTATCTCTTCCATGAAGTTAAAATCTTCTGTTTTAATGTGTATTTTATTTCTCTTTAACAGTGAGCTAGGCAAAGTGAAATTTTATCATCAAAAGATATCAGAATGGCATGGGAAAGTGTCAGAGAGATTACAAGTGTTGAATCAACGTGGTACAATGAAACCATATTGGAAAGCGTTCCTTTTTTATGAATTTGATTTATTCTCTGAAAAACTGAAGTTTTGTTTTACTGGATTGTCTCAGCTGGTGTGTCTGTCTCGCCAAAGAAGGTATGGATTGTTCAAGGTGCTTCTAAGTGTAGAATTCTTATTCATATTTACCTATTTCTAATTTCTCTTCTTACATTTTTAGTTGGTAAAATTTGATAATCTATATTGTTCCAATTCATATAAAAATTTTCAGTTAAATATGAAGAAAATGATAACACTATTTTCCTAATTCATTTTTCTGTTCTCTTTTTATAACAATCATGATGCTGTTATTGGAAATAAATGAACACTTTACACAGCTAAAATGATAAGTTCCCTAAAGTACAGTGTACTTTTCCATGTTGGAATTTTATTAAATAATATGAGCATGCAGTACATCTTTGTGATTTGAAATGGAAAACTTAAGAAGAAAATTCAGGAGAAAATGCATGAACCGAAGATTGAAGGTAGTCACCTGCATTATTTCCTGAGGAGAAATTACAAGAAAAGAAAGAAAGGAGACTAATACAAACTGCCAGGACTTATGCATACGTGAGCAGGTGGAAGGAACAAAAGGCTTTGTGGTTAGAGTAAATGCATTGCTTGCAGGACTGTTGTTAATATAAGTACTTATATTGATATTCACAGACAGAAGGAAGTTCCTTTGCTTGCAGGACTGGTGTTAATATAAGTACTTGTGTTCGCATACAGAAGGAAGTTCCTTTGCTTGCAGGACTGGTGTTGATATAAGTACTTGTGTTCGCATACAGAAGGAAGTCCAGCTTGGAAAATATAGTTCTAGATAAACTTAAATCAGGTGGAATGGCAAGTTCTTAATCGGACACTAGATCGTAAGGGTGAAGTCCAAGGAAACAGACATAGCAGAAGATGGAAAAGTATAATTTTATCGTGGAAAATTGCTTGGAGGAGGATTCACCAGGTGACAGGGTGCACAAGTTGAAATCAGACGTCACAGATGACTGCACTTTTCCACAGATATTATCAGGAGACTCTGAACCATCTTTTTGTTAACTGTGGCATTATGCAGAATGTTTGGCAACAAATTTTCAAAGTTTTCCTGGGTGATTTTGTTTAGTTACACTCGTGAAGTTCAACCAACTGTACAAAGAAAGGAAATATGTTGGTGGTGTTTTGCAGCTATATTGTGGTCAATTTGGGGAGAGAGAGAGGGGGGGATTGGTTCACACTTAGAACCATCTCCCCTAATGCCTCAAATAGGAAGTGGAGAAAGCTCACTCTATAGTAGTACTGTTTTGTGTGTATTTGCATGCCTCTGTTACCTTTTGGGTGGCCTGCGCCCCATAGAAACTGTCTATCAGAATCTGTTGTGTTGGGTCACTTGGTGAGGCTCTACCAACTTGGTGTATGTCTTCTTTTTTTATTTTCTATCCTCTTTCATAAGGATCTCAATACTTTTCTGTTTTGTTTTTATTTTTTATAAGTTGTGGGCTTTAGGCCACATTTGTCGTGGTTTAATTTGGCATTCGTGGAAGAGATCTTCATCTTGGTTTGCAAAACTAAAACTTAGAAATGATTAAAAAAAATTGAACTATGAACATGAACAATGAACAGTAGGGAAAAATTAAACATCACAGAAAACATGGTTAATTTAGAGATTTTTATAAAATAATTATTCAACAACACTTCAGTAAGATGAAATGTGCAGTGCATATGAACATGGTAACCAAAAAAAATTCCCTTCATGTAAAAGATAGCCATACGTGCAATGGTATTTTGAAAATCAAAGTCACCAGTATGTAGAGTTATTCATGATCACAGTGTAGCGATTCATGAACTTTGCTTCCATCTTTCTAATTATTGTCCTTTCATATACAGCATCTACTGTTGGCTGCAGCTGCCTCTAGATACACCAGCTTTTATGGCAATTTATTTGAAATGAACAGGACCTCCATTTATACTGATAAGCACAGTGGCCAAGGTAGTATCACAATACAGCTTAGGCAGCAGGGTGGTTGCATATGAGTTGTTATAGCCATGGCAATTGCCTGTATCTGCAATTGATCTAGTTCAGACAAGGGGAAAGGCATGATCAGATAGATTAATTGTAGCCACCATTGCATTTGTGTTCAACATGAATTAAAAAAAAAAACTCCAGTAGTTTTAAGCCTTCAGGTTGTGAACCTGTCTTTATACACAGTAGCATGCCTGTATTTGATGCTACAGTCTCAGTTGTAATAAGTTCACTTTATGTGTGCATCTAGCATGACTAATGGAAATAAAGAACCTTTGGGAGGTAAAATTACTGAAAGCAATATTTTTGGTGGCTTTTGTCCTGTAAATCTTGTTTGCTTACTCACCTAGCTGCAGAAAGTTTGATCAGCCTTGAGGAAAATGATGGAAAATGCTTGTTTATAATTAAGCTCTAGACATGAAGGGTGAAGTGATATTACTTCTCAATCTCCTGCATGCTCTTTCTTTTATCACTAAACTGTGTCTTTTCTAATGCTAAAATGCTTTTCTTAATTTATGACTTATTATGGTGATGGACAATTCTCTCTTAATATCTCTAATATGATATGAGTTTTGCAGATTGATTCAGCTCATGCACAACTAGATTCATGTCCTCAACAGCATCTGGTACTAAAAAAACTGTGTCTCAGGGTATCCGTAATTATCCTAAAGGCATCTTGACTACACAGAATCAGAAAATTTCACCCGGAAGCTCAAGACCGAAGCAAGAAGCATCAACTAATTATGATGCCAAGCTAGTTGAAATAATAAACACTTCCATTGTTGATAGAAGTCCTTCTGTGAAATGGGATGACGTTGGTGAGAAAATAATCAGCCTTTCCTAATCTTATTTCTGAACTTTCTTCTGAATGAACTTGCATCATTTATCTGCAGCTGGCCTTGAGAAGGCAAAGCAATCTCTTTTGGAGATGGTTATACTACCTACTAAAAGAAGAGATCTATTTACAGGACTCAGGAGGCCTGCTAGAGGTAAAGATATAAATACCCGTCATTTTTCTACAGTTTAGTCTTTGGTTGGCCATTATTCTTGGCTTGTTAATTTTCTTTATATTTAAGTTCAGGATTACTTTTATTTGGTCCACCTGGTAATGGAAAGACAATGCTTGCAAAGGCTGTTGCTTCAGAGTCAGATGCAACATTTTTTAATGTTTCTGCCTCTTCCTTGACATCAAAATGGGTATCTCTTAAATTCCGAATTTCCAATAAATAATATGGTTCAGCCTTCTTTTTCTTTTGGTCTTTATTTTTTTTCTTTTTTTTGATATAGTAATATCATGTTATTATATTGATATAGTAATATCATGTTATTTTATACCTTTCTCTGCAGGTGGGAGAGGCTGAAAAGCTTGTTCGGACTCTTTTTATGGTTGCTGTTTCTAGACAGCCATCTGTAATTTTCATGGATGAGGTTTGCATCTTCCTGAGAAGTCAAGTCTGAAATTTAAATGTTTTATTACTTTGCTGGCATCCAATTTTTAATGCATGAAAATTGTTGTTGAGTGTTTTTGGTTACCAAATATTAACTAAGTTGAAATAACGAAAATGTGCTATTTTATGTTTAATATTTGTATCTGTTTGTTTTTCCTTGAAGAATTTATTAATTTTTTCTTGCAATCCCTTGAATATTCCAACTGTTATTTCTTGTTACATTTGCTTCTACCCTGTTCATATTTCAGGGTCTCTAAAGAAATACACTTATTCCACTGGGCATACCCTCCTCATTGACTTCCCTGTCTTTGGACCAACATAAGGTACCAGAGGCCACAAGGCAGCAGTCTGTAGCACTAACAGCAATTGTATAATAACAACAGTTAATGGGTCCCACCTCCAGAAAAGGAGAGATACAGAGAGAGAGAAATAGATGTGTTTAGAATCTTAGATGTTGAACAGCGACCTTCTTTTTTTCCATGTGGGGGGGGGGGGGGGGGGGAGGTAATGGTGGTTGTATTGGTAATAAGGAACATATAAAACC
>JACBKR010002412.1:0-35328 GCA_014218235.1 Colocasia esculenta
ACATCCATGTTTTCATGCTACTAGTTTTAGTATCCATGTCTGTGTCGAGGGGAGTCCAATCTCTGTGATTACAATCAGTACAAGCTAAAGAAGGGTAACGCCAAACACGAGTCACAAAGACTGGTTCGCGACTGACTCGGACAAGCACACATGTCTACCTCTCAGCCTCGCAGCCAAGGACGAAAGGTCCAGCTGCCGCTCCACCTCAACAGAGTCAACAACTGTGGAGACCAAACAACACCACAACTGCAGACCACACTACTGCAGCTCCATGCTTGACACTTAAGGACTCTATCCCCGATCTCCCTAAAGTGAGGCACTGGAAAACAGGACTAGCTGGGGATCAGTACGTCTACTGGTGTCTGTCCCCCAACCAAGAGCGCGCTAAAAGCGACCCGAACACAACTACAACACACGAGTTGCTGTCCCACTATTGTCTTTCCCTTAGCCAGACGTACAACTCAAGCAAAGAGTGAGAGTGTTCAGGAAGATGACATAGACCTCGACGTACACAAGTACTGGGACAAACCCCGAGCACAACGTGCCTAGCTCACAGAGAACCTGGGGTACCCGACTCGAGAGGCAACCACGGAAGGCGTTAAGCAACCCAACTTGCCACATACACACACCACACAAATTCAGCATTCTCAATCACAATACATGCTAATGAACTGCTTACATGCTTTAAATAATTTAAATAATAACGCATATCCACCCCACAACTGAAAACAGACAGACTGCCCACAGAAATAGACAACTCGAGTGGACACTTTTAGAAACGCGTCCGACACAGACACCACATTTCAAACACAGAATCGCGACGGATGAAAGCGTCACCTTTCAAACCTGAATCACGACTGGACAGGTCATCGCGTTTAAAATGTGACGTCTGGGTTCGTCGCCTTTCAAAGCATGATTTTCATCACAGCCTAACCTCAGGAAATCACTCAAACGCCCTGTACAGTTAGAAAACTTGCTTATTTGTATTAAAATAAATACCTACACATGCTTGATACTCATCATAACCCATTCCATGCATTAAACGTCTCAGTCACGATCCATTTAAATAAAAAACGAGTATAATTCCCCTACCACACGAAGAACGTGAAGAACACGAAGAACAACATTGCCCTGGCATTTCCCACGCTCCGAACCTCCTCGCGACGGTAGCACACCAAACCGCATGCCGCAAACACCAATTCGCTCGAAATCCCCACAACAAGCCTTCCCTCGACCCAAACAGTGTTTTCTGCACTATTTGGCCAGGGGCTCGGCCAACAAAACCTCTTAGTCTAAATCGCGAAGGGGCATGCTGTCGCTTTTAAATTGCGACGTGCATGGTCGTCGCAATTTAAACCGACGCTCCTGCATGCGACATGCGATTCTCTTGCAGATGTGCACCTGAGAAAATGGTGTCGAAATCACAACGGGGAAGGTGGTCACGTTTCCAAAACGCGACGACTGTGTTGGTCGCGTTTTTAGAAAGTGCACCAGGTCTGTTGGGTTCGAATTTCCGACCCCCAACCCCTCACTACCCTCTCAAGCATTCAAAACACACCATAGGCCATACACTGGCCACCAAGTCCATTAAACGACGATCCAAAAGTCCTCAACGTTTCATTACTATCACCTAAAAAGAAATTTCATCCTCGAAATCCATAAAGAAACTTAAACACACCATTTAAAATCATTCATGCATGGTACTATCACCTAAAAAGAATTAAAGCTTACTCAAACAAGTATGGATACACTTTATACATCTCTTCTGCCAGTTCCCATGTATCCTCTCCTCCCTATCTATTTTCCCATCTGATCTTTACCAAGTCTAATTCCTTGTTTCTCAACTTCTGTGTTCTCTGCCATGTAATCTACATTGGAAACTCTGGCATAGACATGTCTGGCTTTAAATCATCTCGAGTGTATTGACTATTTATGATGGATCTCGATTTTACCTTCTTAACATGGAGACATGAAACACATCATGTGCATCCGTGAAGTCCACTGGAAGCTCTATTCAATATGTTGTTTCCCCAATTCTTTCAGAAATTCGGAATGGACCCACGTACCTTAGACTCAACTTGCCTTTCTTACTGAAACTCAAAACACCTTTTGTAGGAGAAACTCTCAAGAACACATAGTCACCAACCTCAAACTACAATGGTCTGCGTCTAGTGTCTGCATAACTCTTTTGGCGACTCTGAGCTGCTTGAAGTTTTTCTTTTATAAATCTGACCATCTCTGTACATTGTTGAATTAATTTCAGTCCCATAACCTGTCTCTCTCCCACCTCGTGCCAATTCAGGGGTACTCTACACAGCCTGCCATACAAAGCCTCATATGGTGCCATCCAGATACTTGCATGATAGCTGTTATTGTATGCAAATTCCACCATTCCTAAATGATGTTCCCAGCTGCCTCCCCATGCCAAACAACAAACTCGCAACATGTCTTCTATTGTTTGGATAGTTCTTTCAGTCTACCCATCTATCTGAGGATGATATGCTGAACTGTACCTCAAGTCGGTGCCAACCACTCGTTGTAGACTTCTCCAAAAACCAGATGTGAACCTCGGATCTCTATCTGGAACAATTGTTATTGGGATACCAAGCAATGGTATTATCCTGTCCACATACAATCTGTCTAATCTGTCCACTGTCCATGACATATTTACTGCCAATAACCTGCACAGTTTGGTCAATCTGTCCACAAATACCCAAATGCCATTATACCCTGATGTTGTCCTGGGTAAACCTACCACAAAGTCCATAGCTATATCATCCCATTTCCATTGTGGAATTGGCAACGACTGTAACAACCCTCCTGGCCTTTGATGTTTCGCTTTAAACTGTTGGCAAATCAAACATCTGCTGATAAACTCTGCTATTTCTCTCTTCATATGCGGCCACCAAAAATGCTTCTTCAAGTCCTAATACATTTTAGTGCTACCCGAATGAATGGTGTACCTGGATCTATATGCCTCTTCTAAAACTTTCTGCTTGATCTCTGCTTCTGCTGGAACATATAACCTGCCTCTGAGTCTAACCACACAATCAACATCAATAGTTACACCCTCCATTTTTACAATCTCTGCTGAGCTTTCATCTATTCTCTGAGCTTCCACTATCTACCAATACATTAATGGTTCATTTGCACTACTAGCCAACACCGCTCGCCGTTGATTATTTGGAACAAATAGAGAATTCTCTGCTATGTCCTCATATAGTTTCTATTCTTTGATGATCATCTGACTCAATACTACCTTTCTCTGCTCAGTGCATCTGCCACTACATTTTTTTTTCCAGGGTGATATGCCAAACTGAAGTCATAATCTTTCAGGTATTCCATTCATCTACTCTGCCGAAGATTCAAATCCTTCTGGGAGAAAATATATTTCAAACTCTTATGATCTGTAAAAGTCTCAAATCTCTCACCATAAAAGTAGTGCCTCCACAATTTTAGAGCAAAGACCACTGCTGCCAATTCTAAATCATGAGCTGGGTAGTTCTCCTCATGCCGCTTCAATTGCCTGGATGCATAAGCCACAACCTTTCCATGTTGCATTAATACTGCTCCAAGTCTTCTCCTGGAAGCATATGTGTACAATACAAACCCTCCACTGGCTGATGGCAACACTAATACAGGTGCTGAAGTAAGCCTTCTCTTTAATTCCATAAAGCTCTTATAGGAATCAGGTGACCACACAAACAACACTCTTTTCCTGGTTAATCTTGTCATGGGTGTTGCAATCTTGGAAAAATCCTTGATAAATCACCTGTAGTATTCTGCCAAGCCAAGAAAACTCCTGATTTCTGTAACTGTCTTCGGCTCTTCCCATTTCATCACTGCCTAAACCTTAGCTGGATCCACTGCGATACTATTAGCTGAAATCACATGGCCCAAAAATTGAATTTCCCGCAACCAGAACTCACACTTGCTGAATTTAGCATACAACTGATGCTCTCTCAGAGTCTGCAAAGTAACTCTCAAATGTGCCACATGCTCTTCTTCTGTTGCTGAATATACCAGTATATCATCTATGAAGACCACAATAAACTTGCCCAAATATGGATAGAATATTATGTTCATCAGATTCATGAAAACCGTTGATGCATTAGTCAACCCAAATGGCATCACCACGAACTCATAGTGACCATACCTGGTTCTGAAGGCTATCTTATCAATGTCTTCTTCCCTGATCCTAAATTGATGATAACCTGACCTCAAATCAATCTTGAAGAATACCTTTGCTGACTATAACTGATCAAACAAATCATCTATTCTTGGCAACATATATTTGTTCTTGATGGTGACCATATTCAATTGGCAATAATCAATACACATTCTAAAGTTGCCACATTTCTTTCTTACAAACAAAACTGGAGCTCCCCATGGTGAATGACTCGGCCTGATGAATCCTTTTTCTAACAATTCCTGTAACTGCTTCTTCAATTCTTTCAGCTCTACTGGTGCCATCCTGTACGATGCCTTTGAGATCGGCATACAACCTAACTGTAATTCTACTGTAAAATCTACCTCTCTATGTGGAGCAAATCCTGGCAAATCATCTAGAAATACGTCCACAAATTCTCTAATCACTGGAACTGCTTCAACAGACTTATCAGACTCAACTATACTTACTGAAGCTAAATATGCCACACAACCTGCATTTATCAATTTCCTAGCCCTAAGTGTGCAGAAATGATAAACTTTAGAGTGTAAAATGACATACCTTGAAACTCAAACACAGCTCCACTAGGATGACAAAATCTGACTCTTTTCTTTCTGTAATCCACTACTGCCCCATAAGCTTCTAACCAGTCCATTCCCAAAATTATGTCAAACTCTTTCAACTGTAAAGCATATAATCTTACTGGCAACTGATTCCCATGTATTACTATCGGAACCTCATCTAGATAACAATAAGTGAGCATATAACCACCTGATGGAACCTCTACCACTAACTCACACTGTCTTTCCTCCAACGAATGAACCATACTATCCATGAAATCTTCAGAAATAAAAGAGTGCGAAGCACCTGGATCTATCAAAACTCTTGCTGAAAATTCAAAAATAGGCATTATACCTTCAATTAAATTAGAAGCCTCCGCCTACGCCCGGGTAATAGCCATGACCCGTTCTCATCCTCGCTGGAAAGGTGGCCCTCTGCCTCGCTCTGTTGGTGTCTGTTGGGGCTGTTGCTACTGCTATGATGCTCTACCATAACCATACTCCCTGGGGTAGGAACAATTCCGGATCAAATGCCCTAGCTGATCACAATTATAACATCTATAACCCGAGGGAACAACGGGCTCCTTGTTGTGCTCTGCTGCGACTCCTCTACCTCTGGCCTAATGCCTCGTCCCTGCTGAAAAGTCTGTTGCCTGCCGCCTCCTCGACTTGGAATATTTTCTTCAACTTTGAACCCCACTTGCTGAACCCTGAAGAACATGGTCCCACTGGTGCCTTACCCTTGCTAACTCCTGAGGATCGCTGTGGTAGTTGAAAGCTACCCGACTCCCCCGACTGACGAGCCTGCACGGATATCTTTAAAATGGCTGCCCGCTGCGCCTCCTCCTCTACAATCTTGCACATAAGAGGGTTCACTGAATTTTGCAACTCTGGCTACAATCCTCAGATAAAATATCTGTAACCACGTAGGGTGCATATCTGCTCAATGCCATGAACCTCATCTGATATTCCAAAACTGACAAATTTCCTTGTTGCAATGTTCTAAATTGTTCCCTTTTTGCCTGTTGAATCTGTATTGGAAAGAAAGTATCATTAAATACCCCCAGAAACTCTATCAAAGTGATAGAGTCCTCCATTCTTCCTGCAAATACTGTCTGCATTTTCAGCCTCCACCGCTTCTGCGCAAACCCTCACAACTGATATGTGGCTAGAATAACTTTGTCCTCCTGTGGACACCTCATGGTGACAAAAACCCACTCAATCTCATGCACCCAGTGCTCCGCTGTATCCAGGTTTGGACCTCCTATATATGTAGGCGACTGCAACCTCAAGAATCTCCCCACTAACCCAGTAAACTCCTCTACGCTAGCTGGACGTATCGCTGCAACCGGGGGTACAGGCACAACTAGTAGTAACTCGACTCTTGGTGGTGGAGGGGGTGGCGCTACTGGTATTGGTACTGCCTCCTCAACAACTTGAGGTGCTACTGTTGCTGGCTGAGCTGGAATCTACTGATCTAGACTCGTTCATATCTCTGTAATACTTTCCCATAACCTCTCAATCAGTTGATGTGTAGTCTCTTCCGGCTCATCTCCACCACCTCCCCAATCTCTCTTGTCAACCATTTCAAATCCTGCACACACAACATTCCAAACCACACAACATACCAACAATCAATGCAAAACCAGGGTCATCTACCAGCAGTGGACTAAAGTAGAGATTAGGCTATGTAAATCTCCCTGCTCTTTCATATTTACACAGACCTTGCTCTGATTCCAACTGTGATGGTCCTTGTCGATCAAACCTGTTAACCTAATAACGAGTGTGATTCGACTCCGTTAACTTAATAACGATTGTGATTCGACTCTGCCTCCCGCGAACAGGCCAATGCCTCGCAAGGGCTACCAACTCATATGTCCATGGAAGTATAAAAGAACACACTAAATATATATAAGATAGTACATCCCACACATATTTACATGAGAATTACATAGCCACATCTCAACAGAAGTCAAAGTACAAAGTAGTACAGCTCGGGGCATATCTCGAGGTACAACAGAAAGGAAATTACACTGCTGGAGGAGTAGACCCAAATCCGCTACGATGAGGCTCCGAACTAGAAGAAGGACGAGAACCCTCCTGCTCTCCTTCACCTGAAAGGAGTACGGGTGAGCCTTACAAGTCACTAGATCAGTAGAGAAACTCCCTCAAGAGCCGAAACAACATTAACCACATAAAAGCAGAAGTAAAGTATCTACCTAAACAACTAATAAAACTAACTAAACATGGTGCCACAACTGCATTTAAATAAAGAACTCTGCACTACTAACATGGCTTAAACATTAATAAATAAATAGCAAATCACGCTTAGCATTACGAGCTAAAGAAGGGTAACGTCAAACACGAGTCATGAAGATTGGTTCGCAACACCAGCTACTGACTCGAACAAGCAACATAGGTCTACCTCTCAACCTCGCAGCCAAGGACGGAAGGTCCAACTGCTGCTCCACCTCTACAGAGTCAATAGCTGGACCATTCGTCCTTGGCTCCGAGAGTTGATATGCTGAACTGTTGATTCAGCTTTTGAGGGAGTTTCCCTACTGAGCCAGTGACTTGTAAGGCTTACCCCTACTTCTTTCAGGTAAGGGAGAGCAGGAGGTTTCACACCCGTCTTCTAGTCCAGAGCCGCACCGCAGTGGAGTTGGGTCCATACCTCCATCAGTGTAATTTTCTTTCTGTTCTGCCTCGGGGTATACCCTAGACTCTTGTACTCGGCGTTTGACTTTTGTTGAGATTTGGCTATGTAATCTTTATGTAAATGTGTATGAGATGCACAATCTTATATATATTCAGTGTGTTCTTTTATATTTCCACGAACATGTCTGTTGTTTGGCCTGTTCGCGGGAGGCGGAGTCAGATTAAGCTCGTTATTGGGTTAACGGGTTTGAACGACTTGGTCCATCACAGTTGGTATCAGAGCAAGGTCCGTGTAAATATGAAGGAACATGTAGATTACATGGCTTGATCTCTACTCTAGTCCACTGCAGATAGTTGACCCTGGTTTTGTATTGATTTGTTAGTATATTGTGTGGTTTGGAATGCCGTTTGTGTAGGATTTGAGATGGCAGATAGGAGAGACTGGGGAGGTGGGGGAGATGAGCCTGAAGAGACAACGCACCAGTTGCTTGAAAGATTATGGGAGAGTATAACAAAATTAAGAACAAGGTTAGACCAGCAGAGTCTAGGTCAGCCAGCAGCAGTAAGGCCTCAAGTTGTTGAGGAGGCAGAGCTAGTACCAGTAGTACCACCCCCACCACCACCAGGAGTGCAGATACCCCATGTGGTACCCGTGCTACCAGTAGTACTGGTGCGACCAGTGAAGAGCCTGCTATGCAAATTGAGAGATTTTTGAGGTTGCAACCACCTACCTACACAGAAGGCCCCAATCCAGATACACGAAACACTAGATACATGAGATAGAGCGAGTTTTTGTCACAATGAGGTGTCCACCAATGGACAGGGTGATTTTGGCTACTTACCAACTGTGAGGTTTTGCACAGGAATGGTGGAGGCTGAAAATGCAAACGACTTTTGTGTTGAACCACTCTTATATTTTTATCCTTATATTTTGGTGATAACAAAACTTATGATTAATTAAATATTATAAATATATTTAATATCATGTTTTCCTAATAAATATAAATTTATAGCTCTATCACTGTGTGACTTACACTGATAAGCAAAATCGATATCTATTCAATATACATCGATTTCAGTTCACAAAGTGCCACATCGATTTCATTAGAACATGGATTCTGTTCAAACATCGATTTCACTTAAACATGGATTCTGTTGAAAACATCGATTTCACTTAAACATGGATTCTGTTCAAACATCGATTTCATTAGAACATGGATTCTGTTCAAACATCGATTTCACTTAAATATGGATTTTGTTCAAACATTGATTTCATTAGAACATGGATTCTGTTCAAACATCGATTTCACTTAAACATGGATTCTGTTCAAACATCGATTTCACTTAAATATGGATTTTGTTCAAACATCGATTTCATTAGAACATGGATTCTGTTCAAACATCGATCTCACTTAAATATGGATTTTGTTGAAAACATCGATTTCACTTGAACATGGATTCTGTTCAAACATAGATTTCAACTTAAACATCGATTTCCTTTATACTCAGATATTTCAAAATATTTTTGGCGTCTAATGAAAAGTCAAATATATTTCATTTGTGTAATCTTCTATCTTTCTGAAAGAAGATCTTTTTACTTATCTCATAGGATCTCTTCTTTCCTATTAGACAAAAAGGGCTTACCTACCACTTCTGGGTGACTGCATGAAACACAGAAGTACGAGCCTTTTTGACAGAAACACTCTTTGATCTAAACACTTTCTTCTATGCTTGCAGACCTCTAAGTCCACCAAGTGGCTGACAGTCAGAAGAAGAAGAATAGAAAGATCAGCAACGACTAGAAGAGTTCCAACGGATCTCTTCAACGGATCTATTTCAAAGCTGCTCATACAAAAGATGAAGCAAGGCTGTAGATCATAACAAGAGAGCTTTCCTGAAGATCTTTAAAGGAGTGTACATCCTGTGAGGAACCTCAACTCCACATACACTCAAAGAAAGAGATAAGAGCTCAAGCCCAATCAAGAGAAGCTTTTCATAGTAGACATTTTCGAGGCTTTTAAACCTTCCTCTCTTCACTCTCTCTCTATGGTCATTGTAATTCTTGAGGAGATTCGTTTGTTGAGAGTTTCTGGGTTAGAGTCCATTCTTGTAAAACTCTCAGCTTTGTTCTTTCTTTTCTAAGAAAGATTTATGTCCAGCTGTAGGACTGTATACAGTGAGTCTCTTCCTGTGTGAAGAGTTGGTCAATGTAGTTGCTGACGTTTTCTGTTTAGCTAAAGGACTGTACTCAGTGTAGAACCTAGCTGGGGGTTTAAGTCTAGCAGAATTGCACTGGGGTTTGTACCAGGAGGTTGGCTTCTTGATCTGTAAGAGAAGTGGGCTACCTTCTTACCCGGGAAAGAGAAGAAGACCAGCTGGTGTGCTGGGTGTTGTATTGTCCTTGAGGGGGACTGTACCCTTAGTTAGTAAAATCCCAAGAGATTGCTTAGGGACTGGATGTAGGACTTCCATGTGGGAAGGGCCGAACTAGGATAAATCCCTTATGTTCTTTGTGTGATTGTTTACTTGCTTCCGCACCGCTACTCTCTATCACACTCAACTAACCAAACTTTCAAGTATTAATTTTATGTGTTTAAGTTTCTGTTTCAAATTTCAGAAAACCTATTCACGCCCCGTCTAGGTTAGCTTGCTGCCGCACCAAAAGGGCCAACAAGTGGTATCAAAGCCAAGTCTCTTCAAAAAGAAGATCCAACGATCTTAGAGAAGATCCATGGCAGCTCAAGGATTTGCTAAAGGTCAATCAGTCACCAGACCTCCATTCTTCGATGGAGAGGATTACCAATATTGGAAGATGAGAATGGAATGCTTCATTCGAGGCACAGACTTTGATCTGTGGCAGGTAATAGAGGTAGGTGATTATGTTATTGTTCCTACTGAAGGTACTACTGCTATTACAGCAGCAGATAAAAGTAAATTATCTAAGAACTATCTATGTTGCACTTTATCCAAAAGAGAATTCAGTAGAATATATGCATGTAAATCAGCTAAAAAAATATAGGATAAACTGTAAGTAACTTATGAAGGAACAAATAAAGTAAAACAAACTAGGATAGATATTCTTGTTTCGCAATATGAGCAATTTAAAATGCTTCCAAACAAAAATATCAATCATATGTATAATAGATTTTCGAGCATAGTAGTTGGTCTAAGTTCTCTTGGCAAAAATCTTTTTGATGATGAGACTGTCAGAAAGATACTTAGATCTTTAATTCTTTCATGGACCCCTAAGGTCACCGCTATTGAAGAAGCCCATGATCTAACCAAATTTCCCATTGATAAATTAATTGGCTCTCTCATGGCACATGAAATCAATATGGAGCGATTATCTGAAAACTCATCCAAGAAAAAATTTACTAATGCTCTTAAAGTTGCAGCTGCTCCTTCCACTTCTTCTTCTTCTAGTTCAAAAAATGCAGGTTCTGAAGACAGTGATGTAGATGATGTTCTATCCAAACTTCAGAAGATTCTCAATAAGAAGAAAAATGGATCAAGAAGGATTCAAAAGAAAGAGAGAAAGGAAAAAGAACCAGTCTGCTATGAATGCAGAAAACCTGGACATCTGAGACCAGATTGTCCAAGACTCAAGAAGACTGGTCAGCCAGAAAAATCTAAGAAGTAGCACAAGAAATTCAAAAGAAAAGCCATGGCTGCTGCTTGGGACAATGATGAAGCCACAACTTCAGAATCATCAAGCTCAGATCCCGAAAAAGAGCAGGAAAGTCTAGCCCTCATGGTAGAACTAGATGAGGTACATTTTGACCCATTTTTGATTCATGCACTGATTCAGGGTCAGAGTCTGAAGACTTAGAAGAAATCTTTAATGAACTTAATGAAAAACATAAAGGTGTTGTAAAAGAATTAAATATTCTGAAAAATAACATTACTTGCTTAGAAAACACCAATTCAGATCTTAAATCCGAAATGGAACAATTAGAAAAACAATTAAAAGAAAGTAAAGATAATAATTATCTTTTAAATGAAGATTTGAAAAGTAAGAACAATGAGAAGTTAGAGTTAGAAGAAAAATTGAAAACTCTAACTGAAGAAAATCTTTATTCAAAAGGATCTGTTAGAAAATTAACCAAAGGGAAAACATCTCTAGCTCTATGCTTAAAAAGATAAAAAACTGTCAATAATAAACAAGGCCTTGGATACAAACCTCCTAAAAGAGGAAAATAAGTCATAATTCCTGAAAAATATCCACAAAAATATCCACTGCCAAAATTTGTAAAAGAAACCAAGATGCCTCACAAAAAGGCCCTTGTAATGAACAAGCTCTATCAAAAGAAAAAAGTTTCTAAAAATTGTGTTCTAAACAGACATCACAAAGACAATAAGAACCGCAAAACAAAATATATTCAGTGCCGCTCTCATTGTAATAAATTAGGACACACTGTAAACACCTGCACAACAAGGCACCTAGTATGGATTCCGAAAGGATATTTTCATGCATCTAACCATCAAGGACCCAAAAAGATTTGGGTACCTATTTCTGAGTAGTTTATTTGCAAGATAGCCTTAGAGCATCAAGATCAAGGATGCTCAAGGC
The DNA here is from genome assembly GCA_014218235.1 of Colocasia esculenta. Classification (NCBI taxonomy): domain Eukaryota; kingdom Viridiplantae; phylum Streptophyta; class Magnoliopsida; order Alismatales; family Araceae; genus Colocasia; species Colocasia esculenta. The sequence continues at coordinate 11,957 of JACBKR010002412.1, forward strand.
ATTGGTGACTGCCAACTCTTCATCTAACACATATCTGAAGAGGGAGTAGTCACAAATTGTTTTTTAAATTTATATTACTACTAACATTGGTTTGCAAGTCTCTTTGATCAATGCATGCGATAATTCTGAAAACTTGACAAACAACATGTGAAAGGTCAAGACCAACAAGCACAAATGCAACAGTAGTTGTCGACACACAATGAGCATCTGTCGACAGATGATGACCAGATTGATCAACAGATCAGAGGAACCATGAAGATCTGACTTGCCTCACATTAAGGGGGAGTCTCATACTTAGGGGGAGCCCTACAATAAGGGGGAGTTATTCATTAATGACAATCATTGTTGAACCCCTCAATGGTAAGAAGTTTTCACAGAAATGGGAGAGAATACATGGTAAGATCCTTCCTTTTTGGTTAGTGACAAAAAGGGGGAGAGTATGCATTATCTGTAAATTTTTTGTATTTTCTATGCTTTAAGTATTTTTTTTGTCAGAAAATTCTCATAAATTTTGTCATCACCAAAAAAGGGGAGATTGTTGAACCACTCTTATATTTTTACCCTTATATTTTGGTGATAACAAAACTTATGATTAATTAAATATTATAAATATATTTAATATCATATTTTCCTAATAAATATAAATTTATGGCTCTATCACTGTGTGACTTGCACTGATAAGTAAAATCGATGTCTATTCAATATACATCGACTTCAGTTCACAAAGTGCCACATCGATTTCATTAGAACATAAATTTTGTTCAAACATCGATTTCACTTAAACATGGATTCTGTTGAAAACATCGATTTCACTTAAACATCGATTCTGTTCAAACATCGATTTCACTTAAACATAGATTCTGTTCAAACATCGATTTCATTAGAACATGGATTCTGTTCAAACATCTATTTCACTTAAACATGGATTCTGTTCAAACATTGATTTCATTAGAACATAGATTCTATTCAAACATCGATCTCACTTAAACATAGATTCTGTTGAAAACATCGATTTCACTTGAACATGGATTCTATTCAAACATAGATTTCAACTTAAACATCGACTCTGTTGAAAGATGAATTTCATTAGAACATGGATTCTGTTCAAACATAGATTTCAACTTAAGCATCAATTTCCTTTATACTCAGATATTTCAAAATATTTTTGGCATCTAATGAAAAGTCAAATATATTTCATTGCGTAATCTTCTATCTTTCTGACAGAAGATCTTTTTGCTTATCTCATAGGATCTTTTCTTTCCTGTCAGACAAAAAGGGCTTACCTACCACTTTTGGGTGACTGCAGGAAACACATAAGTATGAGCCTTTTTTACAGAAACACTCTTTGATCTAAACACTTTCTTCTATGCTTGTAGACCTCGAAGACCACCAAGTGGCTGACAGTCAGAAGAAGAAGAATAGAAAGATAAGCAACGACTAGAAGAGTTCCAACGGATCTCTTCAATGGATCTCTTCAACTGATCTATTTCAAAGCTGCTCATATAAAAGATGAAGCAAGGCTGTAGATCATAACAAGAGAGCTTTCCTGAAGATCTTTAAAGGAGTGTACATCCTGTGAGGAACCTCAACTCCACATACACTCAAAGAAAGAGGGAAGAGCTCAAGCCCAATCAAGAGAAGCTTTTCATAGCAGAAGTTTTCGAAGCTTTCAAGCCTTCCTCTTTTCACTCTCTCTCTATGGTCATTGTAATTCTTGGGGAGAGTCCTTTGCTGAGAGTTTCTGGGTTAGAGTCCATTCTTGTAAAACTCTCAGCTTTGTTCTTTCTTTTCTAAGAAAGATTTCTGTCCAGCTGTAGGACTATATACAGTGAGTCTCTTCATGTGTGAAGAGTTGGCCAGTGTAGTTGCTGGCATTTTCTGTCCAGCTGAGGGACTGTACTCAATGTAGAACCTAGCTGGGGGTTTAAGTCTAGCAGAACCGCACTGGGGTTTGTACCAGAGGTTGGCTTCTTGACCTGTAAGAGAAGTGGGCTGCCTTCTTGCCCGGGAAAGAGAAGAAGACCAGCTGAGGTGCTGGGTGTTGTATTGTCCTTGAGGGGGACTATATCCTTGGTTAGTAAAATCCCAAGAGATTGCTTGGGGACTGGACATTGGACTTCCATGTGGGAAGGACCGAACCAGAATAAATCCTTGTGTTCTTTGTGTGATTGTTTACTTGCTTCCGCACTGCTACTCTCTATCACACTCAACTAACCAAACTTTCAAGTGTTAATTTTTTGTGTTTAAGTTTCATTTTCAGATTTCAGAAAACCTATTCACGCCCCCTCTAAGTTAGCTTGCTGCCACACCAAAAGGCCCAACATTTTGCAGGCAAGACGGAGGACACTATTACTTGGCTAGAGTTCCTAGAGGTATTCAATGATACATTCTTTCCAGTGCAAATTCAGCAAGCTAAGAGGGAACAATTCAGGACATTGCAGCAAGGGAACTCGTCAGTTCTGGAATATCAGATGAGATTTATGGCATTAAGTAGATATGCACTTTATGTTGTTACAAATAATGCAATGATGGTAGAATATTTTATTCAAGGATTGCGGTCAGAATTGAAGAATGCGGTGATTCCTCTTATGTGCAGGACTATGGAGGAGGCGGCACAACGTGCAGCCATATTAGAAAGGTCTGTGAGAACTCGTTAATCGGGGGAGTTGGATAGCTTTTGGTTACCACTGATAACTACAAAATTTTTCGTGTTAAATCTCATACTTATAGTTGATTTTAGACATCTTTTGTCTATAAATAATGTGTATTTTGATTTTAAATTTCATTTCATCCATGAATAGTTTTTTCGAGCATTTTAGTTAAATTTTTAGGTAGAACACATAGTTAGATTTTTATTTAATAAAGTCAATACTTTTTGAATAATTTGACTAATAAAAACATTTTCTCTTTTTGCAGGTACATTGTACATAAATAATTTTTGGTCTTCTTATATTCTAATAATTCTTGTAAATATTAGTCTGTAAATAAATTAGATTTTAAATGAATTTTTAGTTAAATAAACAACCCCACCCAATCCCATCATACCACATACCCCCCTCATAAGTCCATTGCTCCAACATTTTTTTCCTTCACCACCATCGGCGCATTACGCCATTACCCTTCTCTCATCCAACCAAAACTGGCCACGTACACCTTGCTTGACCTTTTCTTTTGTTCCATCAGGTCGGCTGGGGTGTACTGCTGGAGGCGGTGCACAGTTGGGATTTGGCGATTTGGGGCAGATAGCAGCTCTTGCAGAGGAGCTCGCGTGAAGCTGATGCTAGCGCTCAGCTGTGTGCGGCAATGGCGTTCTGGGGCATGGCGATCCAGGGAGGTGGGGGTGCGCAGATGGCAGCTGGAGTTGCTGCGGCCCGTGCAAAGCACAGGGACCCGAAGGTGCGCGGCTCCTGCGGATGCGGATCCGGCACGATGGAGCTGTGCAGAGGCGGCCAGAGGGTGTGGCCGTGGCGATTTGGAGCTTTGGCGCTGGCGCGATGGGGCATGCGGATGGTGGCCGTGCAGAGCAGCTGGAGGCAATGCTGCGCAGCGATTGGAGGCGGTGCGCAGGGGATGGCGATGGAGCTGGGCGTGTATGGAGCTGGTGCGGCTGGGATGTGTATAGCTGGAGGCGGGAAGCGCAGCTCGTGTGTGCTGGCGGTGTGTGAAGCAGAGGCTGTGCACGCGGATCTGCTGAGGTGGATGGAGCTCGTGTGTGCGGATTTGCTGAGGCGATCGAGAAGGCGAGAAGATGAGCTCGTCTTGAAGGTTCGGGCACCTATAAAAGGACCCCAAGGTCCTCAGAGCAGGAGGCTTCTCTAGTTCGGATTTTTTTTTGGTTTTTAGTTTTCTCCTTTCTTCTGGTTCGGCTACAGGGGAGGGAGAGTTAGAATTTTTTTGGGTTTTTATGCTTCTCTTCTTGGATTCTGATGGTTGGGTGGTAGAGGTAGACATTTTAAATTTTTATTTTCTGTGAGAGCTGCGGTGTTGGGGAGATCGAGTGCTCATCTTCCATTTCTTATGTGTTTAGTAAGATCAATCCAGTGAAACTTTCCATTTCGTCTGTGTTTGTGAAATCGAACCAGTGGAGTTTGTTATTTCAGTACTTCTGTGTTCCAGAGGGCTTCTTCTTCCCCATTTTTTTTGCTTGTTCTGGGATCGTTGCTGCTAGAGGTAGGCGGAATTTAGTTTCCATCTTCTTCTGTGTTTTCCTCCTCTCTGCTGTAAGGAGGGCGACTGCAATTTTTTGTTATTTCTTCTGTAAGGGTTGGATGGCTTCTTCTTTGTTGTTGGTTGGGCAGGAGGAGATAGTTCTGCTCTTCTGTGGGGGATTAGTTCGGTTGTTGAGCTGCTGAGGGTAGAGATTTTTATTTTCTTTCTTCTGTGTTGTGGAGACCGATCCAGGAGCATTGCAGAGTCGCCGCAGGGCAACCAAGAAGATCCCATTTCTTGGCTTGTTCTGGGGCTGTCCAATTAACATCCGGGAGGGCGACGGTGTCCAGAGAGATTTCAGACATCTCCACAGTCCAGATCCCGAATTGAGTTTGTGAGATCCATATTTATGTGTTGATTTTGTGAAGATTTTTGAATCATTCTAGTCTTTTTCGAGTCATTAATTTTGTTCTGTTTTCTATTTTTTAGTAATCGCATGTAGATTCCAATTTAACAACAATAATTCCTTGTTCTTATTTATGTCCGATCCGTGAGCCGTGAGGGTTTTGATTCGGTGTTTGTGGTGAGCAATTCTTATTGATTGTTCATCCCCTCAACTGTAGGGGTAAATTGGTTCGATAATGTTCTTTTGAGAATTCTTGTTCTGTCATCTTTTCATTTCCTGAAGTTTTAAATCATTTCAGAATTAGAAGTGCATTTGTGTGTTTCTAGTTCAGATTGTTGTTTAGCTGTTTGATCCCTCAATTGAGAGGTACAATGATGTCAATTCTCTTTTAATTTCAGTTCACCTTGTTCTTTCATTAAGTTTGATATGTCGAGATTGTGAGGGATTTGATTGGTGTAATTTACAGAATTAATTCTCATGCAATGTTATTTTGGTGAATAAGTGTTTGTTAGAATTATTTCAAAAAGTAGTTTCTTAAGTCAAACTTTATTCAGTCTCCCTGTGGAAATGACATGTTCTCACCACTTTCTAGTTCATCCTTGCTACTTTAAATTTGTGAGACAGTTTAGAGAAGGTGAGCATTTTGACGTGTGTGAAGAACTCTAGACAACGAAAGTGTACAGTCAATAATGCCGCGTTCATCTTGGCGTCGTTGCCGGGGAGGCATTAGAGTTTGATTTAAATATGCTTTCATTTGATTTTATTTGTATTGTGCCTCTTATTGACTTGTTAGTGGGCTTTTCATTTCAGATTTGCACAGTAGTGGAACATGGAGATTGGGCTTAACATTTGAGCCCATTGGAGAGGAGAGCTTGTTGATTTCTTTTCATATTTGCTTTTAATTCAGAATTTTAGATAGAAGAGTGGGAAGTGAAACTTGTAGTGAGGATTTCATGTACTCTCTGTGCATGTACTGAGATTTCTTTCTCGTTGGCATGTAATAATTGGCCTTTTTGGTGGTTTGAGTGGTTTGGAATTAGTTTATAGTATCACTTTATATTTTCTTAGTTAAGTTTCATTTCATTTAGTTCAAAAAAATCAAATAAAAATAAAAAAAATCTAAAATCTAATTTTTTTTCCAAATCGCTCTTTCATGTAAGCCGTTTATTTTGCAAATTAAAATTTTCATCTTCTTAAGATTAGAATCACTTGTTTTAGGACATTCATCATTTTAATTGTCATTTTTTTTTCTGCACTGAAGAGTGCAGGGGAAAGGTATGACTTCTATCTCTTGTTTCATGCATTAGACTTAGCATTAGAAAACCATTGTTTGAACTTGATTTGTTGCATTTCACATTTATAAAAAGGAACTGCTTAAGGGCATCACCCTTTAGAAAAAAGATAAGGTGAGGGATTTCATCACCCTTTCCTTTGCCCAAAAATCACAAAAATTTTCACATTCTTGCATTTGCCTCAACTTTTAATAAAAACCAGTAGAATTAGCCCTAGGGTTCATAATTAGATTTATCCTTTCTTAATTCTAAGACTTCTCTTTAAGTCTGGTGTCTAGGATTAGAGGTTAAAAAACTTATGCTTAAGTGAGCTAGATGTTATTTAATTGGGTCCTTGCGAAAGCAAGGGGGGCCTCCCTCTACTCCACCTCTTACCTGGCCGGTACAAGAAGAGTTAGGATTGGATTTAAGCAAGCATAAATTTGATTTTGAGAAAAATAACATAGGTTCAAGGAACACTTAGTGTTTAGGTTAATTTGTTTTGAAAGTGTTTGTTTGTTTGTGTTTGTTCATAAAGATCAATAAAAATCTAAAAATTCAAAAATCATAAATAGAAGGCTTTTCAACTGTACATGCTTGGTAGACGTTCACTGAACTTAGATTTGGCTCAACCTATAGACGAGATCGAAAGATTCTTTCATAGGATGGCCAACCAAGACCAAAACCAAGTTGCTAGGAATGTAGAGGAGGTCGCACCCAGGCAGATGAAGGAGTATTTTATTCCTTCTGATTATCAACCTGCTACATGCATCAGGCCAGAAATTCTTACAAATCACTTTGAAATCAAGCCAGGAACCATTCAAATGTTGCCATCCTTCTATGGCAATTCCAATGAAGACCCCTATAATCATATAGATGAGTTCCTAGAGATTTGTTCCACTGTCAGGATCCAAAATTTCACTGAAAATGCCTTAAGATTGACCCTATTTCCATTCTCTTTGAAAGATAAGGCCAAACATTGGTTAGGAACCATAGGGAGAACCATTAGAATATGGTCAGAAATGCAGCAGGAATTTTTAAAGAAATTTTATCCCATTGGTCGTACTAAAACCATGAGAAGAGCAATAACTGGATTCTCCCAGCACCCGGGAGAGTTAATGCATGAATCATGGGAGAGATTGAAAGAGTTGCTTAGAAAATGTCCCCACCATGGTCTGTCGAGGTGACAAATAGTCCAAGCTTTTTATGAAGGCCTAACATAATCAAATAGGCAGATGGTTGATGCCTCGTGTGGAGGAGCATTCATGACTAAGAGTGAGGATGAGGCATATAATCTGTTTGAAACATTGAGTGAGAATTCTATCAATCATGCCTCACTTCACTCTTATGAGAGAGCACTAGGACCTGTAAAGAAGGCAGGGTTGTATGAATTAAGAGGGAGAGGAGAATCAGATTCTAGGGTAGAAGATCTGTTAGATAGACTTGATCAGAGGTTGGAGTAGAAATTGGAACAAAAATTTGATCAATTATTATCTTTGACTGGGCAACCACACCTAAATTTTCTCAACCACCTGAAACTTGTTCTATGTGTGCTAGCTCAGCTCACTCCACCAATGCTTGTCCCACTACTGCCCAATTGCCTCCTTTTATTCAAGAACAAGTCCAAGCTGCCCAAGGTTTTTACAAACCCTCTACGATCCATATTCTAACACATACAACCCTGGTTGGAGAAATCACCCAAATTTTTCATGGAAAAATCAATCTGAACAAGTGTCTCAACTTTCTTTTAAGCAATCCATGTATGGTCAATCCTATCCCAATCAGAATTTGGGATTTGGCCAATCCTCTTACTCCAAACCTCCACAAGTCCAAGGAAATCAAAACTCCAATCAATTTCCTCATACCAATTTCCAGCAACCTCCATATAATCAACCACCACCTCCTTAACCCAATTGGGAAGATAAAATAAATCAACTCCAAAACATGATGATGACTCTATGCCAAACTGTGCAAGAACAACAAAGTCAATATCAAAATCAAAACCAAAATTTTCAACAAAATTTGGCAAGGATAGAGTCCCAGATTGCTGAAGTATGTCAAAGGAGGGAATCAGGTCAGCTGTCAAGTCAAGCTATAGCAAACCCAAGGAACAACCCTCCCAGATTTTATCAGAACTAGCAATACCATCAAGTCCAGGGGTACAGACCACCTGCTCGCCAAAATGCACCTCCACCATCAAACACACAACAAGCTTTTGTCCAGAACATTCCAGCACCACAAAACCAGAATCAATCTATACAACAGGACCATCCTCCTGCCCAAGTTAGGGGCCCAAAGTAGAAAATGCAAAAACTGTGTCTACCTTAAGAAATGAAAAAATCAGAATAAATCCTCACCCACACATGTCAACATTGCATGAGGATAAAGAAAATGAAAATGAAAATGAAATTGAAGAAGAGAATGAAAAAAATGTAGAAAAAGAAAAATCCAAGAGAAAAGAGAAAATGATTGAAGAACCTCTAGACAAAATCAAAATGAATGAAGACCTAAGCTGCTACATTCCAAGAGTCCCTTTTCCTGAAGCTTTAAAGCCAAAATCCAAAAACAAACCAACTAGTAATGAAGAACTCTTGGAACTCTTTAAGCAAGTTCACATCAACATTCCTCTCCTCGATGCCATCAAGCATGTGCCTGCTTATGCCAAATTCTTAAAAGAAATGTGTACTCCAAAACATGAAGTGAGAAATAAAACTGAAACAATCATTCTTCCAGAAACTGTGAGTACCATTGTCTTGAATCAACTCCCTAAAAAGCTCAAAGATCCAGGCACTCCACTAATTCCTTGCACCATTGGTGGAGTCACTTTTGAGAGCGGCCTTTTAGATTTGGGAGCCAGTGTCAATCTCCTACCTTCTGCTATTTTTGAGAAATTCAAGTTAGGAGAATTGAAACCCACTTATGTTGTCCTTCAACTAGCCGATCGTTCTGTCACCACTCCTAAAGGCTTAGTTGAAGATGTCATTGTGAAAATCAATGATTGTTACTTTCCCGCCGATTTCATCATTCTGGACATGAACACTCCTCAAGATTTAACTCAGTCCACCATCATTCTTGGTAGACCTTTTTTGGCCACAGCTAGAGCTAATATTGATTGTGCTACCGGGATGATGGATATATCATTTGGGGATAGGCGGGTTAGTATCAATGTTTTTAGGGCATCTAGGCACCATGATCAAGGAGAGAGTTGTCTAGTGGTAGACTCTTTGGAAGAATCTTGTGTAGAGGAAATGGTAGACCAGCCCTGTGCTTTAGGGTTTGAGGGAGAGAAAGGACAATTTAATTCCTTATTTCAGAATAATGATTCATCATTTCCGTTAGAGTGTCCTCCTAAGGTTGAGCTAAAATCACTCCCTGCTAGTTTAAAGTACATCTTTTTAAGAGAGAATGAGACTTGGCCCATTATAATTGCTAGTGATCTTGAAGAAGGGCATGAGAAGAAATTGATGGAAGTCTTGAAAAGTCACAAGAAAGCTATAGGTTGGACAATAGATGATTTGAGAGGGATAAGTCCTTCAGTGTGCACACATCGCATATACTTGGAAGAAAATGCTAAAGGTTCAATAGAAATACAAAGAAGGCTTAATCCTAACATGAAAGAAGTTGTTAAGAAAGAATTGTCAAATGGCTTGATGCTGGATTCATTTATCCCATCTCTAATAGCCAGTGGGTTAGTCCAACTCAAGTTGTGCCTAAAAAGTCAAGACTAACGGTAATTCAAACTGAAAAGGGTGAGCTCATTCCCACTAGGTTGTCTACAGGATGGAGAGTGTGCATTGACTATCGCAAATTGAATGCAATGACCAAGAAAGACCATTTCCCCTTGCCTTTCATTGACCAAATCTTAGAGAAACTTGCAGGCCAAAAATTCTTTTGCTTTCTTGATAGATATTCAGGGTATAACCAAGTGGCTATTCACCCTGAGGACCAAGAAAAAACCACTTTCACATGTCCATTTGGAACTTTTGCCTTTAGATGCATGTCCTTCGGGCTGTGCAATTCCCCTGTAACTTTTCAACGTTGCATGCTGTCTATTTTCTCAGACATGGTTGGGGATTACTTAGAAGTCTTTATGGATGATTTTTCTGTGTTTGGAAATGACTTTGATTCGTGCCTTGACCATTTGACTGAAGTGCTCAAAAGATGTATTAATGCCAATCTTGTCTTAAGTTGGGAAAAGAGCCACTTCATGGTAAAGGAGGGGATTGTCTTAGGGCATATTGTCTCAGAGAGAGGGATAGAGGTAGATAAAGTCAAGATAAACCTCATTTCTGAACTGCCTCCTCCCAACTCTGTCAAACAAATTCGATCCTTCCTTGGTCATGCTGGATTCTATAGGAGGTTCATCAAAGACTTTTCCAAAATTGCAAGACCATTGACTTCTTTGTTAAAAGACACTCCTTTCATTTTTGATGAGGATTGTAATAAAGCATTTGAGGACTTAAAGGACATTTTGACCAGAGCTCCAATTCTACAATCTCCAGACTGGTCATTACCATTTGAGATAATGTGTGATGCTTCAGACTTTGCAATAGTTGCAATTTTGGGACAGAAAACTGATAAAGGATCTGTGGTGATTTATTATACAAGCAAGACATTGAATGACACCCAGATTCGATACACAACCACTGAGAAAGAGCTCCTAGCTGTTGTCTTTGCCTTAGAGAAGTGCAGATCCTACCTTTTAGGAGCCAAAATCATTATTTTCACTGACCATGCTGCCTTAAGGCACTTGCTTGCCAAAAAGGATGTCAAGCCTAGGTTGATTAGATGGATTCTATTGTTACATGAGTTTGACTTGGAAATTCATAATAAGAAAGGGTCCAAGAATGTGGTAGCGGACCATTTGTCTAGAATAGTTGCCCCAGACTCTATGCCTATTAGAGATGCTTTCCCAGATGAGCACATTTTAGCTGTCTCCAATATTTCATCTCCATGGTACGCACACATTGTGAATTATAAAGTCATTGGACGAGTACTTGGAGATTGGACCACAAATGAAAGAGAGAGATTCTTTGCTAGGGACAAATATTTTATTTGGGAGGACCCAGAGCTATTTTTCATAGGACCAGACCAAGTGATAAGAAGATGTGTCCCTGAGAGTGAGCATCAAAGTGTTCTCAAGTTTTGCCATTCTCTTGCTTGTGGAGGGCATTTTTCAGGAAAGAAGACCGCTGCTAAGGTCTTAGACTCTGGTTTCTATTGGCCTACGTTGTTTAAGGATGCCCACCAATTTTGTAAGGCCTGTCCTAGATGTCAAATCATGGGAAACATTTCTAAGAAAGATATGATGCTTCTTAACCTCATTTTGGTTGTAGAAATTTTTGATGTTTGGGGAATAGACTTTATGGGACCTTTTCCACCGTCCTTTGGATACACGTACATTTTAGTTGTTGTTGATTACGTGTCCAAATGGATAGAGGCCATAGCCACAAAGACCAATGATCATAAGGTGGTTATCAAATTTGTTCAGAAAAACATCTTTTCTAGATTTGGGTGGCCCAAGGCAATCATTAGTGATGGAGGACCTCATTTCATTAACACTCAGTTTAGGACCCTCCTAAGGAAGTATGGGATCACCCATAAGCTAGCAACACCTTACCATCCGCAAACCAGTGGCCAGGTGGAAGTATCAAACAGGGAGATTAAGAACATTCTTCAGAAGTCGGTAAGACCTGATAAGAAAGACTGGTCAGAAAGGTTAGATGATGCATTGTGGGCCTACCGAACCGCTTTCAAAACTCCCATAAGAATGTCCCCTTACCGGCTTGTTTTTGGAAAATCTTGTCATCTGCCGGTAGAACTTGAGCATAGAGCCTATTGGGCTATTAAAAAAGTAAATCTTGATTTAGCCCAAGCTGGTCAACAAAGGACCCTTCAGCTGAATGAGCTAGAAGAGCTCATAAATGAAGCCTACGAAAGTTCCAAGATCTATAAAGCCAAAGCCAAAGCATTCCATGATAAAAACATTCATAGAAAAACTTTTCAAGTGCATGATAAGGTTTGGTTGTTTAATTCTAGGCTTCATCTGTTTCCGGAAAAATTGAAATCCCGATGGGATGGTCCTTACACTGTTGTCAAAGCTTATGATAATGGTGCTGTCATTATTCTTGACCCTAAAACTGGACAATCATTTACTGTTAATGGGCAGAGGTTAAAGCACTTATTTGAAAGCCCACCTTCCTTGAAAATTGAGTCTACCAAGCTAGCTGAGCCAAATGGAGCCTAATTGCGTCTGGCTGAAGACGATAAACTTAGCGCTCTTGGGAGGCAACCCAAGTGTACAGATTTGCTTTATCAGGTAATTCTCTGTCTTACTTTCTTTTCCTGTAAATAAGTATGGGGGAGAGGTAGAATAAGCATGCATTCATAGTCCCCATCCTAACTAATGCTTCGTTTTCTTTCTTTATATTGAGCATGTGCAAATAAAAAGAAATTTTCACAATGTTTCATCTTTGAATACAAATGCTTGGCATTGCAAAACACAGACTTTGTGTCTGATCTTTAACCATTAAAATTTTGTGGTTGTCACATCCCTTTGCAAGCATCCATGTTAGGTAGCCTCTAGTAAAGGATTACATGTACCCCTGTCTACCTTATGTAAGGATTTATGGCAAGAAGTTTTTATACACACACTACACAGCCACTTAGACTAGCTAAACCCGAATGTAGCAAATTTGTTAAGGCTAGTAGGAGAGAGTTGATTGGTTTTCTCCCTTCCCCTTAAGTGAATTGCGAAGGAAGTGAAGACATGTGATCAAGGAACCTGACTGCCCATCCTTCCTTTAAGAGAAAAAGAAAAATAAAAAAAAAAAGTAAAAGAAAAAGGAAAAAAATATCCATGAAAAATACCCCAGATCTGAGTAAAGTTGGACTCGCTACTCTTGAAAAGTGATGGGTTATGCAGCATTATGGATGAAAAAGAAAGAAAATTCTGAGTGCACAAAGTGCAAATAAAGGGGCAAAGTCCTCAGCTCAAAGAAATAATCCTCAAGGAAGATGGGCAGAATGGAACTGACAGAAACAACCCAATCTGACTGAGCAACGATCTTATTCCACAAATCTTTTCTTCTCCCTCGAATTAATCTAATCTCAAATACTAGCTGAGGTAAAGAAGCTCCATGAGGGCTGATGTGAACTCTTAAGTGAGCTATCATTTGTGCACTAATTTCTTGCCATAAGTCCTTACAATTAGAAAATATATATCCCTACATTAATCTTTTGCATGATGGCTGTTTAGCATGGAAAACAACATCTTCTAGTCTTACATCTGGAGTGATTTTTATTGCTAAGGGACTAACAATGTTCAAGTAGGGGGGAGTGATAACTACAAAATTTTTCGTGTTAAATCTCATATTTATAGTTGATTTTAGACATCTTTTGTCTATAAATAATGTGTATTTTGATTTTAAATTTCATTTTATCCATGAATAGTTTTTTTGAGCATTTTAGTTAAATTTTGGGTAGAACACATAATTAGATTTTCATTTAATAAAGTCAATACTTTTTGAATAATTTGACTAATAAAAACATTTTCTCTTTTTGCAGGTACATTGTACATAAATAATTTTGGACTTTTTATTTTCTAATAATTCTTGTAAATATTAGTCTATAAATAAATTAGATTTTAAATGAATTTTTAGTTAAATAAACAACCCCACCCAATCCCATCATACCACATACCCCCCTCATAAGTCCATTGCTCCAACATTTTTTTCCTTCACCACCATCGGCGCATTACGCCATTACCCTTCTCTCATCCAACCAAAACTGGCCACGTACACCTTGCTTGACCTTTTATTTTTTTCCATCAAGTCGGATGGGGTGTACTGCTGGAGGCGGTGCACAGCTGGGATCTGGCGATTTGGGGCAGATAGCAGCTCCTGCAGAGGAGCTCGCGTGAAGCTGGTGCTGGCGCTCAGCTGTGCGTGGCTATGGTGTTCTGGGGCATGGCGATCCAGGGAGGTGGGGGTGCGTGGATGGCAGATGGAGCTGCTGCGGCCCGTGCAAAGCACAGGGACCCGGAGGCGCGCGGCTCCTGCAGATGCGGATCCGGCGCGATGGAGCTGTGCAGAGGCGGCCAGAGGGTGTGGCCGTGGCGATTTGGAGCTTTGGCGCTGGCGCGATGGGGCATGCGGATGGTGGCCGTGCAGAGCAGCTGGAGGCGATGCTGCGCAGCGACTGGAGGCGGTGCGCAGGGGATGGCGATGGAGCTAGGCGCGTATGGAGTTGGTGCGGCTGGGATGTGTACAGCTGGAGGCGGGAAGCGCAGCTCGTGTGCGCTGGCGGGTGTGAAGCAGAGTCTGTGCACGCGGATCTGCTGAGGTGGATGGAGCTCGTGCGTGCGGATTTTCTGAGGCGATGGAGAAGGCGGGAAGAGGAGCTCGCCTTGAAGGTCCGGGCGCCTATAAAAGGACCCCAAGGTCCTCAGAGCAGGAGGCTTCTCTAGTTCGGATTTTTTTGTTTTGTTTTTAGTTTTCTCCTTTCTTCTGGTTCGGCTATAGGAGAGGGAGAGTTAGAATTTTTTGGGGTCTTTCTGCTTCTCTTCTTGGATTCTGATGGTTGGGTGGTAGAGGTAGACATTTTAAATTTTTCTTTTCTGTGAGAGCTGCGGTGTTGGGAAATCGAGTGCTCTTCTTCCATTTCTTCTGTGTTTAGTGAGATCAATCCAGTGAAACTTTCCATTTCGTCTGTATTTGTGAAATCGAACCAGTGGAGTTTGTTATTTTAGTACTTCTGTGTTCCAGAGGGCTTCTTCTTCCCCATTTTTTTTACTTGTTCTGGGATCGTTGTTGCTGGAGGTTGGCGGAATTTAGTTTCCATCTTCTTCTGTGTTTTCCTCCTCTCTGCTGTAAGGAGGGCGACTGCAATTTTTTGTTATTTCTTCTGTAAGGGTTGGATGGCTTCTTCTTTGCTGTTGGTTGGGCAGGAGGAGATAGTTATGCTCTTCTGTGGGCGATTAGTTCGGCTGTTGAGCTGCTGAGGGTAGATATTTTTATTTTCTTTCTTCTGTGCTGTGGAGACCACTCCAGGAGCATTGCAGAGTCGCCGCAGGGCAACCAAGAAGATCCCATTTCTTGGCTTGTTTTGGGGCTGTCCAACATCCGGGAGGGCGACGGTGTCCAGAGAGATTTCAGACATCTCCACAGTCCAGATCCCGAATTGAGTTTGTGAGATCCATATTTCTGTGTCGATTTTGTGAAGATTTTTGAATCGTTCTAGTCTTTGTCGAGTCATTAATTTTGTTCTGTTTTCTATTTTTCTGTAATCGCATGTAGATTCCAATTTAACAACAATAATTCCTTGTTCTTATTTATGTCCGATCCGTGAGCCGTGAGGGTTTTGATTCGGTGTTTGTGGAGAGAAATTCTTATTGACTGTTCATCCCCTCAGCTATAGGGGTACATTGGTTCGATAATGTTCTTTTGAGAATTCTTGTTCTGTCATCTTTTCATTTCCTGAAGTTTCAAATCATTTCAGAATTAGAAGTGCATTTGTGTGTTTCTAGTTTAGATTGTTGTTTAGCTGTTTGATCCCTCAATTGAGAGGGTACAATGATGTCAATTCTCTTTTAATTTCAGTTCACCTTGTTCTTTCATTAAGTTTGATCTGTCGAGATTGTGAGGGATTTGATTGGTGTAATTTATAGAATTAATTCTCATGCAATGTTATTTTGGTGAATAAGTGTTTGTTAGAATTATTTCAAAAAGTAGTTTCTTAAGTCAAACTTTATTCAGTCTCCCTGTGGAAATGACCCGTTCTCACCACTTGCTAGTTCATCTTTGCTACTTTAAATTTGTGAGACAGTTTAGAGAAGGTGAGCATTTTGACGTGTGCGAAGAACTCTAGACAACGAAAGTGTACAGTCAATAATGCCGCGTTCAACCACAACAATCTCCAGGAATCAACAAGGGTAAGGCACCAACGGGATCATCCTCTTCAAGGTTCAGCAAATTGGGTTCAAAGCTGAAGAAAATATTCAGAGGACGAGGAGGTGGCCGCCAACAAACTTTCTAGCAGGGGTGAGGCTATAAGCTAGAGGTGGATAAGTCATAGTAAAGTATAGTAAGGCAGCCTATGGTTCCACCGGGTTACATGTGTTACAATTGTGATCAGCCAGGGCATTTGATTCGGAACTGTCCCTACCCTAGGGAATATGGTTATGGCAGAGGAGTTCAGTAGCAGCAGCAGCCTCAGAAGCCGCTAGCAGCGCGAGGCAGAGGACCACCTCACCAGCGAGGTCGTGGACGGGTTATGGCTATTACCCAGGCACAAGCAAAGTCTTCCAACTTGATTGAAGGTATTATACCTATTTTTGAATTTTCAGCAAGAGTTGTAATAGATCCAGGTGCTTTGCACTCTTTTATTTCTGAGGATTTTATGGATAGCATGGTACATCCGTTGGAAGAAAAGTAGTGTGAGTTAGTGGTAGAGGTTCCCTCAGGCAGTTTCATGCTCACTTCTTGTTATATAGATGAGGTCCCTATAGTGATACAGGGAAATCAGTTGTCTGTAAGATTATATGCTTTATAGTTGAAAGAATATGATGTAATTCTGGGTATGGACTGGCTAGAAGCTTATGGGGTAGTGGTAGATTGCAGAAAGAAAATGGTCAGATTTTGTCATCCTAATGGAGCCGTGTTTGAACTTCAAGGTATGCCTTTTTATACTCATAAGTTTATTATCTCTGCACTTAGAGCTAGGAAGTTGATAAATGCAGGTTGTGTGGCCTACTTAGCTTTTGTGAGCTTGGTTGATTCTAATAAGTCAGTTGAGGCAGTTCCAGTGGTCAAAGAGTTTGTGGATGTATTTCCAGATGACTTTCCAGGTTTAGCCTCGCATAGGGAAGTGGACTTTACAGTAGAATTGCAACCAGGTTGTATGAATATCTCAAAGGCTCCGTATAGAATGGCACCGGCAGAGCTTAAAGAACTGAAAAAGCAACTGTAGGAATTGCTGGAAAAAGATTTTATCAGGTCTAGTCACTCACCTTGGGGAGCTCCAGTATTGTTTGTAAGGAAGAAAGATGGCAGTTTTAGAATGTGCATAGATTATCAAAAATTAAATGAAGTTACTATTAAGAACAAGTATCCATTACCGAGAATAGATGATCTGTTTGATCAGTTACAGTCAACCAAAGTGTTCTCTAAGATTGACTTGAGGTCCGGTTATCATCAATTGAGGATCAGGGAGGAAGATATTGACAAGACAGTATTTAGAACCAGGTATGGTCACTATGAGCTTGTGGTAATGCCATTCGGGTTAACTAATGCACCAACAACTTTCATGAATTTAATGAACAAAATATTTCATCCATATTTGGATCACTTTCTTGTGATTTTTATAGATAATATATTGGTGTACTCAGCCACAGAGGAAGAACATGCAGAGCACTTGAGAATTACCTTGCAGACTTTAAGAGAACATCAATTGTATGCTATATTTAATAAATGTGAGTTTTGGTTGCGAGAAATTCAGTTTTTTGGGCATGTAATTTCAGCAGAGAGAGTTGCAGTAGATCTAGCTAAGGTAGAAGCTGTCATGAAGTAGGAAGCGTCGAGAACAATTACTGAGATTAGAAGTTTCTTAGGTCTGGCAGGGTATTATAGACGTTTTATTCAAGATTTCTCTAAAATTGCAGCACCAATGACAAGATTTACAAAAAAGGGTGTATTATTTGTTTAGTCAGCTGATTGCCAGAGGAGCTTTATGGAATTGAAAAGAAGACTCACTGCGGCACCGATACTGTCTTTGCCATCAGTTAGCGGAGGTTTTGTATTATATACAGATGCTTCCAAAAGAGGACTTGGAGCAGTTTTAATGCAGCATGGAAATGTTATAGCTTATGCGTCCAGACAATTGAAAAAGGCAGAAGAAATTTATCCAACACATGATTTAGAACTGGCAGCTGTGGTTTTTTCTTTAAAAATGTGGAGGCATTACTTATATGGTGAAAGATTTGAAATTTTTACAGACCACAAGAGCTTGAAATACATTTTCTCCCAGAAAGATTTGAATCTACGGTAGCGCAGGTAGGTAGAGTATTTAAAAGATTATGATTTCAGCTTGGCCTATCACTCTGGAAAGGCCAATGTAGTAGCAAATGCATTGAGCAAAAAAGGTAGTTTTGAGTCAAATGATGATTAAAGAATGAAAGTTATATGAGGAGATAGTAGAAAATTCCTTATTTGTTCCGAATAGTCAGCAATGAGCAGTGTTGGCTAGCAGTGCTATTGAACCATCAGTGTATTGGCAGATAGTGGAAGCTCAGAAAGTAGATGAGAACTTAGCAGAGATTGTGAAAATGGAAGGTGTTACCGTTGATGATGATTGTGTGGTTAGACTCAAAGGCAGGATATATGTTCCCGCAGAAATAGAGGTAAAACAGAAAGTCTTGGAGGAAGCACACAAATCCAGATATACCATCCATCCATGCAGCACTAAGATGTACCAAGATTTGAAGAGGCACATTTGGTGGCCATATATGAAGAAAGAAATAGCAGAATTTATTGCAAGATGCTTAGTTTGCCAGCAAGTGAAGGCGGAACATCAAAGACCAAGAGGAATACTACAGAAGTTACCCATTCCACAATGGAAGTGGGATGATATTGCTATGAATTTTGTGGCAGGCTTACCTAGAACAGCAGCAGGGCACAATGGCATTTGGTATTTGTTGACAGATTGACTAAAGTATGCAGATTGCTAGCCGTGAACATGTCTTGGACAGTGGACAAATTGGCAACATTATATGTGGACAGGATAATACCACTGCATGGTATCCCAGTAACAATTGTTTCTGACAGAGATCCAAGGTTCACATTTGGTTTTTGGAGGAGTCTACAAAGAGTAGTTGGCACTAAATTGAGGTACAACTCGGCATATCATCCTCAAACAGATGGGCAGACTGAAAGAACCATTCAGACCATAGAAGACATGTTGCAAGCTTGTTGCTTAGTGTGGGGAGGCAGTTGGGAGCACCATCTGAGAATGGTAGAATTTGCATATAATAATAGTTATCATACAAGTATTGGAATGGCACCATATGAGGCTTTTATATGGCAGACCATGTAGAACACCATTAAATTGGCATGAAGTTGGTGAAAGACAAGTTATGGGACCAGAACTAGTTCATCAATGTACAAAAATGGTTAGATTCATAAAGGAAAAGTTGCAAACAGCTCAGAGCCGCTAGAAACGTTATGCAGACATCAGATGCATGCCACTTCAGTTTGAGGTTGGTGACTACGTTTTTCTAAGAGTTTCTCCTACAAAAAGTGTTCTAAGATTCAGCAAGAAAGGAAAGTTAAGCCCAAGGTATGTGGGTCCCTTCAGGATTTCTGAAAGAATTGGGGAAGCAGCATATAGAATAGATCTTCCTGCAGACTTTACAGATGCTCATGATGTTTTCCATGTCTCCATGTTGAGAAGATATATCCAGGACCCGTCGCAGATAGTTAACTATACACGAAATGATTTAAAGCCAGACATGTCAATGCTAGAATATCCAAAACATATTACAGGCCGAAGAACACAAAAGTTGAGAAATAAGGAAATAGATTTGGTAAAAATCAGATGGGAAAACAAGCAAGGAAGAGAAGATACATGGGAGTTGGCAGAAGAAATGTACAAGGCGTATCCTTACTTGTTTGAGTAAGCTCATAATTCTTTTTAGATGATAGTACCTTATGTGAATGCTTATAAAATTCATGTTAAAGCTTTTCTGGATTTTGAGGCTGAAATTTCTTTTTAGATGATAGTAATGTAACGTCGCCACTTTTTGAATTGTAATTTAATGGATTTGGTGGCCAGTGTATGGCCCAGTAGTGGTGTTTTTGAGGGTTTGTACAGGTTGTGTGGGGTTGGAAGCCTGGAACCTGGGCCAAACCAACCACTGGTGCGCATTTCATAAACGCGACCAACACAGGCATCGCATTTATGAAAAACACGACCAGATACCCCGTCGTGATTCAAACGTCGTTTTCCTGAATGCACGTCTGCATGCGCGCTGCGTGGCGCATGCAAGGGCGTTGCAGTTTAAATGCGACGGTGGGGTACGTCGCGATTTAAACGCGACGGCCCGATACATCGCGATTTAAACTATTATTGTGTTTCGACCAAACCTTGGCCAAACAGTGCAAGAAGCACTGTTTGGCTGAGGAAAGGGTTGTTGTGGGATTTTTGGGCGATTTGGCGTTTGCGGCGTGCGGATTGGCGTGTCGCCAGCACGAGGAAATTGTTCGGAGCGTGGGAAACACCAGGGCAACGTCGTTTTATGCGTTCTTTGTGTTCCTCGTGTGGTAGGAGAATTCTTCTCCTTTTTGCTTTAAATGAACCATGGTTAAGGTATTTAATGCATGGAATCGGTTAAGGGGAGTAGTATGCATGTGTAGGCTTTTATTTGATTGCATTATTTCATGTAAAATGGTTGTATAGGGTAGTTTGTGCAAATTTTCAGAACGAGGTTCTGGGTGGGAGATTTTTGGCTAAAAGGCGACGGAACCAGACGTCGCGTTTTGAACGCAACGAGGTATCCGATCGCGATTCAGTCTTTAAGGCGACAGTCTTTCCCATTGCGATTTTGCCTTCATGACGCTTGTCTGCATGATGCCATGAGTTGTTTCCAGCTATGGGTCTGTATGGCTGTTAATTTACGTATTATGGGTTGTAAGCGCTGCATTGGCATGTGTTGTTATCGAAAATGCAGAGTTTGCATGGTTTGTGTGTACATGGCAAGTCGGGTATACAACGCCTACAGTGGTTGCCTCTTGAGTCGGATACCCCAGGTTCTCTGTGAGACAGGCACGTAGTGCTCAGGGTTTGTCCCAGTACAATGTGAGTACCGTCGAGGTCTGTGTCATCTTCTTGGACACCCTCACTCCTTAGTTTGAGATGTACGTCCGGCGGAGGGAAAGACGACATCGGGACAACGACTTGGGTGTTGTGGTTGTTCTTGGTCGCTTGTGTTGGATCGTAGATGTAGTAAAATGGCAAATATAGAAGGGGGGGGTTGAATAGATTTGTAGCGGAAACCTTATACAATTAAAAATATGACAGATTAAAAATCTCTATTCAAATAGGTACCCACTGATTTGATTAACTCATAGGAATCTAAAGCACATTAGATCATCTATCTATAAGTGTGTGAGTGCTTAGAAGGTGATCAAAATCCTATGCAAGCATTCTAGTGGAAAATCAATACATCAAACCACTGCACAGGATATTTTTAAGGTGGTTCGGCTCCTAGACGGAGACCTACGTCCACCCCTCACTCAAACCAAGTGAGGCTTCACTAAACCGCTGATTCACAGCTTCAAACACCTACTGACTCACAGCTTGAACGCTGACTCACAGCTTGCCAACCGCTGATTACACAGTTTATCTGCTGATTCACAGCTTCAAAGTTTGATAAACCTTCTCAATCCACACACACAGAGTATGGGATCAACACTCTCATCACCAGTAGGAGCACTCAATAAGTTTAGAGTAAAGATTAAAAGTGAAAAATAAATTCACATGAAGATCAGAGTTAAGAGAGACAAATCTTCAAACATGAGTCCTTCGACTTTGCCCAATTTTCTCTGGACTGATGAATTTGAACTCTAAATCTTCAGATCTTGAGGGTTGAAGTTCTGCTTCAGATCATATTGCACAAACGCATCATCTGGTTGTGCTTCTCAACCAATTTGATCTGAACTCCTTCAAATCAGCCTCAATTTGCTATACTCTGTTTCGGATCTGATTTACAGAGAATTCAGATCTGAGTTGCTGCTCTTGAGTTCTTCCATAGATGCTGAGTTTCGTGCTTCTGATCTTGCACAATCTTCCTCTTCCACCTTCTTTCAGATTTGCTTGATCTTCTCAGCTCTGCTGCTTCTCTTTTGCATGATTCACGATGCTCTGTTTTCAGATCTGCTGCTTGCACGTTTCCTTCTTCTTTCTCTGCTGCTTTTCTTCTTGATCTGCTCCTCTTTCAGCACTCCAGAGCTTTCTCTCACTGCTTGGCCTTGATCCCCACGTCCTCTTGGATGGAATCGATGGATGGCTAGAGGGGATGGCTGCTTCAGATGAGATGATGGCTTATATAGCCACTATGCAGTCCCAAGAACGTGAGAAAGGTGTGCACAAAAACCTAGAGTGCACCCAACGCTGCCACGTGTCCAAAAAAGCCCTTACCTCATTGCCACTTGGATGAAAGGGCAATTTGGTAATTATGGAATCTCCCATAAAGATCTCAGAGAGAGATCACAGCCGCTGGATTTTATGCTCTGCACAATTTTGGGTTTACATAAAAAGAGAGTCGACCTACATTTCCATAGTGTCGACACTACTGATTAGAAATTCCAATTTCCCTTTACTGGCAGAACTCTAGTGTCGACCTGACAGATCACTAATGTCGACCTGATCACCAGGTAGAGTCGACCTGATCAACAGACAGAGTCGACCTCCTGTGAATTTCTCCAAAACTGGTTCACTGGATGGAAACTAGTGTCGACCTTACTCTCAGCTAGAGTCGACCTGACTGACAGCTTGTTCTTCAGGAACTTACTGGGCAGACTGGTAGAGTCGACCTGTCTGTCAACTAGAGTCGACTTGATAGAGCTAGTGTCGACCTATCTTTCAACTAGTGTCGACACTATTTTGACAAAACTTTGTAAACCTGTAAATATAAAGAGTGGACCATCAAAAACATGTCATTATCAGTAAAATATGTAATATTAAGCATAAAGAACATGTTGTTTTGTTATCATTGTAATATGTGCAATATGTCATCATCAAGATCAAAGTATGAGTGTATAGACATTATCCACAACCAATATTTTAGTCATCATTAAAATCAAAGTATGAGTGTGTAGACATCATCAATATGTCATCATCAAAACACACAACTCAACAGCTTGTAGCGCGCTCTTGGTTGGGGGACGGACACCAGTAGACGTTTTGGTCCCTAGCTAGTCATGTTTCCAGTGCCTTACTTTAGGGAGCTCGGGCCGAAGTCCTTAAAGGTTCCAGGCATGGAGCTGCAGTGGTGTGGGCGGTAGTTGTGATGTTGTTTGGTCTCCACAGTTTGTTGACTCAGTTGAGTTGGAGCGGTAGCTGGACCTTTTGTCCTTGGCTGCGAAGCTGAGAGGTAGACCTGTGTTGCTTGTCCTGGTCAGTGGCTGGTGTTGCGAACCAATTTTTATGACTCGTGTTTGGTGTTACTCTTCTTTCGCTCATACTACTGAGCGTGGTTTTCCGTTTATTTATAAAGCTGAATTTGTGTTGTTAGCATAGTTTAATTTATTTACTGCGATTGTAGTTCCATGCTCAGGTAATTATGTTATTTGATTATATTGATGCCTTACTCTTACTTCTCTTATGTTAAATGTTGATTCGGCTTTTGAGGGAGTTTCCCTACTGAGCCAGTGACTTGTGATATTCACCCATACTTCTTTCAGGTGAGGGAGAGCAAGAGATTTCACACCCGTCTTCTAGTCCAGAGCCGCACCGCAATGGAATTGGGTCCACGCCTCTAGCAGTGTAATTTT
>JACBKR010002413.1:0-35129 GCA_014218235.1 Colocasia esculenta
CTTGACTCGTTTGTTTCTATGGGGGACTGACTTCTGGTTGTCAGTCTCGTTACCATCTGTTAGTGATTGGCCTGTGTGGCTCGTGGCATGGTGGTTTCAGTTACTATGGTGGACTGGTGTTTCTACACTAGTCCTATTGCTTCTATTATTTCCTGTGAGCTGTGTCAGCTAGTGTGTTCATGTTTAATGCAATTTAATTATGTTTATAGTTAGTGTGTTTTACTTCTATAGTATTTTAGTTGGTGCTACCAGTGAGACCCTTGGGGGTTGAAGACTTGGTTCCTTCTTTTAGTTGCTGGTTTGTTGTCTTTTTGGGAGGTCCCTACTGAGCCTATGACATGTTGAGGCTCACTCTCTTATAGTTCCTTTCAGGTGTTTTCCGTGTGTTTGGCTTGCAGCGCGGTGTCATGGTAGGCTTGTACCACCAGTAGTTGAGTCGTAGTTGTGTTTAGTGTGAGCTTTGCTCCCTCGAGGTATGTCTCAGGTAGTTGTACTTTTCTCTTGAACATGTAATACTATATTGAAACAATGTAATTTAATGGAAATGTGTGTAAATACATGTACTTTCCTGTATATTATACTATTGTGGTTGTCTTTTATATTCTTTCTGAACGTGTGTATGAGATATCCCTTGCGAGACTTCGGTCCGATCGCGGAAGGCGGACTTGGATATGGAGCCTTATTGGGCATAAGTATCAGGGTCGCTACAGTTGGTATCAGAGCCAGGTCCAGTGAGAATATGAAAAGACGTTAAGGTTACAATGTCCCAAAACATGGTTAAATGTCCACTGCTAGTACTAAGTCTATGGTTTTATGTGATTTTTACACGTGTTTTTGGTGTGTAAAGTGTGTGTATGTGATTGTGAGGTTGGTGGCTATTAATGGTTTGTTGACAACTGGTTTGGTAAGCAGCGGGAGTTGAGAAAGAACTGGTACAATTAGTGGTGGTATTCAGTAAAGGTAGAGTTGTCTTCTGAGAGAGATATGATTTGGTGTAATGAAGTGTTGTTAGTAATGCAGAGGATTAAGAGAGACAGGTACATGGCAGTGGGAGTGTATATGTGTAAACAGAACTTGCTATGAGGATAGCAGTGTAATAGAGTTACAGTGCAGATAGTGTGGCAGGATGGAACAGTGTTGTGTTAGAGATTGTCAGCTGTAAAAAATTGAGAAATCTAGTAAAGGTAATTGTTATGTTTGTGACTTGTGTCAGTAGGTATTGAGAAACTGTTCAAATGGTAATGTGATCAATGATGTGGAAAATTTTAGATAATTAAGTAATTTAGAGCAGCTTTAGATGAGGTATTAGTAAATAGAAGAGTAGTGACTTGTGGCAGTGAAATTTAGTGTGTTTTGTGGTTAAAAATGATTGTCGACATTAGAAGGATTTGTTTAAGGTTGAGAAGTGCAAGAATGAGGATTGTGGATTAATGAAGAGTGAATAAGCAAGTTGTTAAGTTGGAACAGATTTTTGAGATTAGTTAAGGATCAGTAATGGGTAGGCGAATGGCAGTTTTTGAATGATTAGTTGTTATTGCTAGTAGAATATTTATTATACATTGTGGGTTATAGTGTTGCAGTCAAATTTTGTGATATTTTGTGAGAATGTTCAATATATTGTGACAGTTAAGGCAAGGTAACGGTAGAGGGTCAGGTAATTGAAGTCAATTTACTTTGAATAAGATTCAGAGAGTTAGCAAGAACATGTTAGGTGTTGAGAAAGGTGTTCCAACATTGAGAATTTGGGATTAAGATTGCTAGAAAGTAAGTGAAATGCAGAAATAGAGAAGGATTGATTTAAGGAAGAGGGAATGCAAAATATTAGTATTAGCAGATAAAGATGTGTAAAGGAACCGATGTATTAATAGTAATGGGATCAAGCTACCGGTAAGATTTATATTTAAATTTCAGGATTGCCAATGTCACCAATGAGATTATGGCAGTAATGGTTCCAGTGAATAGAAGTAGAGATGTAATAGTAAAGTACAGTAAGAGCATACATGGAGATTGTAGAGAAACCGGGTGGACAGGGAAATCAGAAAGAACATATCATGGCATTTAAAGGGAAAAGGTAATTAGATTTCAGATTTGGCCATATTTTAGTAAGTAAGCATTAAGAAGGGTTATAGTATGAGTTAGAAAGTTTGAGTAGGACTGTGAGATTAGCCAGATAAGAGAGTATTTGAGAAAGCACTTCGTAGAGATGATAATGTATTTGATACAGTGGCAGTAAATTTGAAGTTGAGTATTATTGATTAGATGAAGAGATGAGTATAGCAGATTAGCATATGGTTATAGTCAGATGATTAAAGTGATGTACAGTAAGAGGTTATGACATAGTGCAGAGTAAGGAATTCAGTTGAGCAGAGGTATTCATTTATTAGAATGTTTGTCAAAATTTGATGTGGTATCAAAGACAGATTGGATAAAGAATAATGAATGGATGAGATTATGGCAGAGTAAAGTAGGAGAATACGTAATGTGTGCAGTTTGAAATTCTTGAGGTCAATGAGTTGAGGAATGCAGATGAAGAGGAATAATCAGTTAACAGAGAAGATTTTTTGGTTGGTTAGCAATTAATTAGAAAGATTGGATAAAGTTAGTGGCAGAACTTAAGCAAAGTTGAAAGAGTAGTTTTATCCCAGGGTAAGAATTGAAATTTGGGTTCAGTTAAAGTCATAATGATAACAGAAATAGAAAGAATTGAAAGTAATACTGGGAGCATAATTTGTAGAGTATTTGACAAGTATCCAGTATAATCAGTGTGTGCGGTGAAAAAATAACAGTTAGCATAAATAAATGAAATAATTGGAAGAACAAAGTTTCAGAGTACTGTATTAGTTATTGCTAATATACATAGCAAGAAAGTAGATGAAATCAGATAATGGACAGTAGGTCAGGGCAGAAAGTATTCTTGTACAAGTAATTAGTAATTAGCAGAGCAAAATAGTAAGTGAGTGCAGCCATAAAGCAGTGGCACCAACTGATAAAGTGAACATTGGAAATGTGTAAGCAATTGTTGAAGCAGAAAGCAAATTGGCAGTCGGAAACATGAATGTAATTGAGGCAGAATTACAGTTAATGGTAATTTAGCACCAAAGGATAATGTATTAATAGATGATGCAGTATGTCAGAATAGTCAAGAGCAGTGGTTTATGAGAAAGGATTTTCAGTAAGCAAAATGGCACAGAAAAGGATATTGCAGACACAACCAGAAAAATGTGGAAGCAGGTTGAGTCGAAGGAGACAAAGCACCTATACCAGGACAATATTGCTCGGTTATGAAAGGAAGTAAAATAGAAAGAGAACAGTAATTGATCGATTTGAATTAGGCAAAACGGAAAGTTTGAAGAACAGTATGAAGCCATGAAGTGTATCCTACTTGTTCTGTGCATGGCTTTACTTCATTTTATGTGGTAAATCGCTTGTCGTTGTTTCATTCTGAATGTCGAAGACAACATTCCTTTTTAGGTGGTAGTAATGTAACGTCGTGGCCGTTTGGATCCGGTTTAATGGGTTGTGTGTATGGTGCTCGTGACCAATCTTGGGTCATTGAGCCTTGGTTGAGGTTTCCATGCGTTTTGTGGGTTTTGTGGGCCTTAGTTTTTAGCCCATTTAACCTGCAGGTTTTTTTGGTGAAGAAGGCGATGGAGCATGTCGTCGCGTTTTGAACACGACGGCTTCCTACGTCATGATTCACCAAACAACCTTTCTGATGCGCAGTGCGTTTGGCGATGGTTTGGTCTGTCGCATTTAAGGCCTTTTAAATGCGATGTCTACCTGCATCGTGATTTTGACTGTGGCATTTACTGCTATGTTTTGGGCCAAACAGAGCAGAGGAGGCTATGTCCGGCTGTGGGGAGCTGCTGTGTGGCGGTTCTTGGTCTTTTCGGCTTGCTGGAGGTTCGTTCGACATGGTTTCCACGCGAGGAGGGCGTCCAGAGCATGGACTTTTTGGTGGTGCGGCGTTTCTTGTGTTTTGCGGGTTCTTCGAGTTGGTAGGGAGACTTCCTTTGTGGTTTCATTTGATTTAAATGCTTTAGAGATTTGTAAAGCATGCTATTGTGGTGTGTGACAATGTGTGGTTTTCATTGTAAAGATTTAAATGTTAGCTTAGACATGGTTTGGAATGGTTTTATGAAGGAAGAAGGGGTTCAGCCGTCCGCCTGACAAGGTGACGGTTTGAACCGTCACGTTTTGGTAAGAACGCGATGGGAGAGTCCATTGTGTTTCTCTTTGGTTGCTACCGATTGGTGTAAACGCAACAATGTGGTCCATCGTGATTTACACTTCGACTGTTAAGTATTATATCATTTGGCTTGAAGGCGACGTATCGGGTTGTCGCGTTCATGTCACGGCATTGGGCCCTGTCGCGTTCTACTTTGGGTCGCGATCAATGGGGTTGTCACGATTTAGAAGGCGATGACTGTGTCCGTCGTGTTTTAGCTTTCAAGGTTTGAGTTGTACTGAGGTGGTTGGGCAGTGAGGGCCATGTGTTGACCTAGCCCCGATTTTCTAGGGTGCTGTTAAGGTTTTTAAGTTATTTCTATGTAGTAAAGCATGTTTAGGTTAATGGATTTGTTTGAGATTAATTAGTGAGTTATGTTAATGATGTTAAGATTGTTGATCATGTTATAAAGGTTATGTGATTCATATGTGTGGTTTATGTGCATAGAGGTGTGTTGCTATGGACGTCACGCGATGACTAATGACAGGAAATGCTATAATGTGGTCATGTGGTTTATGTGCATAATGGTGTGGTTGCTTGTAGGTCACGTGGTGACCAGTGAGGAGCTAGTTAGAATATGTGTATTGTGGTATAATTTTATGGTTATGTTAAGTGATCAGCGTGACTTGTGTGTTTTCCAAGGTTGGTGGTCCGGGGCCTATTCCGAAATGCCTCTCTAGTTGGGTACCCTAGGTTTTGTGTGAGCCAGGCATGTTGTGCTTTGTTGTGCTCGGGGTTTGTCCCAGTACGGTGTGTATCTTTAAGGTCTGTGTCGTCTTCCTGGACACCCTCACTCCCGTGTTTGAGTTGTTAGTCCGGCTGACGGAAAGACGACAATGGGGCAGCTACTTGTGTGAGAGTTTGTGTTCCGTCGCTTGTAGCTCACTCATGGTTGGGGGTACGGACACCAGTAGACTTATTGGGGCCCAGCTAGTCCTGTTTTCCAGTGCCTCACTTTAGAGAGCTCAGGCAAGAGTCTATAAAGGTGCTAGGCATTGGCCTGTAGTGGTGTGACCTGCAGGTGTGGTGTTCGTTGGTATCCACAGTTCTTTGGCTTTATTGTGTGGTTGTGAAGCGGCAGTTGGACCTTTCATCCTTGACTGCGAGACTGACAGGTAGTTCTTGTGCTGTGTTTTTCAGGTTAGATACTGGCATCATGAACCAGTAGTCTTTACCCGCGTGGTGGCGTCATTCTTTCCAACTCGTGCTTTGCCGGTGGTTGTGGCTTTGTGAGTAGTGACTCACTGGTTGTGGTTTGTGTTCGTTTTTTGTCTACCGTGCTAGTGGCATAGCAGCACTTGTGGTCCAGTTGTGGTACCTCGTGGTTTCAGGTACCTGTACCCTGTGTGGGTTGTTGGCTGTTGTGGCACGTAGTGTGCTATCCTTTTCAGGTGTTGAGGTGGATCAATTTCTGTGGGGGTCGTGTTGTGTGACCTTCCACTTGTGGTGTTGGTACCCTTGTATGGGTAGTTCTCCGAGGTGGTTGTTACCGTGGGTATTGTGGTGGACTGGTACCCTGTGATCAGTCCCGTTACTCTTCATTGGTGGTTGGCCTGTGTGGCCTTTTTTTGACTCTTTTGTTTCTGTGGGGGACTGACTCTTGGTTGTCAATCTAGTTACCATCTGTTAGTGATTGGCCTTTATGGCTCGTGGCATGGTGGTTTTAGTTACTTTGGTGGACTGGTTTTTCTACACTAGTCCTGCTACTTCCTTTATTTCTTGTGAACTGTGTCAGCTAGTGTGTTCATGTTTAATGCAGTTTAATTATGTTTATAGTTAGCACATTTTACTTCAGTAGTGTTTTAGTTGGTGCTGCCAGTGAGACGGGTTGAGGACTTGGTTCCTTCTTTCAGTTGCTGGTTTGTTGTGTTTTTGGGAGGTCCCTGCTGAGCCTGTGGACTTGTTGAGGCTCACTCCCGTATAGTTCATTTCAGGTGTTTGCTATGTGTTTGGGTTGCAGCAGCGTCGTGGCAGACTTGTACTACCAGCAATAGAGTTGTAGTTGTGTTTAGTGTAAGCTTTGCTCCCTCGGAGTATGTCTTAGGTAGTTGTATTTTTCTCTTAGATATGTATACTATATTGGGACAATGTAATTGATAGAAATGAGCGTAAATACATATACTTTCTTGTATATTATACTCTTGTGGCTGTCTTTTATACTCTTTCTAGACGTGTGTGTGAGATATCTCTTGCGAGACTTCGATCCGATCACGGAAGGCGGACTTGGAAATGAAACGTTATTAGGCATAAGTATCCAGGATCGCAACAAAAGCCGACTTTAAAGGCAAGGCTCCTGAGATAGTTTCCCAGAAGACGCTAATGTAAGAACCTTGGCAACTTATCCTAGGAAATCCTGTTAGGGCCCTCAGCATATTATCTTGGGAAAGCTTGTCACGGCCTCCGACATATTATGCTAGAAAAACTGATGGTATATCCAACTCCTATATCCCAGTTGTTCCTATCTCGGGAAACTTGAGTCCTGATAATTTAGGTTCTCAGCAGATACATGGCTTTTACTCCCCATTAAACGTTGAGGGCCGTTATTCCAAGGGATGTGGGCCGCTTCAGAATCTCCTCCATAATTGGAGGATTAACAGCAAGTAATGGACACCCTACCACAACTTTCATCATAAATGCTCGTAATTATGCCCTTAACAGTTGACAATTACACTTGATCATAAGGAGAGAAGCCCATAAAAGCCCCAAACCCCCTTGCCTAGGTAAGTCATTTGGAGGCAGAAACTTTTGGTGAAGAGAAATCTATCCACTCTAACCTACGTTAATTTAGTCATCGGTGGGTTTTTCCCAAGAAATCATACCCAAGACCCCTCATTGTTTTCTGTCTTGCAAGTTGTTGGGCTGCTCAAAGGGAGTGAAGAGGCAAACGAAGATCACGTTCTTCATGTTTAAAGGTGGTAAGAACAATGTTGAATCCCTGGTCGCTGATAAGAACAATGCTTACGTTCCTGCTAGTTCAAGGAAAAGGATGCAATGAAGAACAAGAAAATGTCATCTCGGAGAAAATTAATTTCATGAGTATCATTGTTTCAGAAGACAAAAAATTGCACAGATCTCGAACTTAGGTCTGAAGAGTTAATGTCTTTTGAGCATGTAACCGTTGGTCGAAGTTAATGTTTTTTGAACGCTCAACCAATTTGTCCAGACTGATCATTGCTCTAAGTTGAGAGGATGATACTATTTAGTTCCCCTTTAAGCCACATAAAAGAGGCGTAAAAGATTTTCTAAATTACATAGATAGATAGATTAAGTTATATATGGCCATCCTTTTTTTTTGTTTGAATGGATTAATTGGGTGACGCTAAGTCATGACTGGGCCCCTTTTGCTTCCTATCTCATGGAAGCGAAGCGAAAGGAGGCACTCAAGGTCATGACCCGGCGTCAGTACCCAGTTCAGCTATGTATGATATCATGATAATGTAGGGGATCGGCACAAAATAGCAAATCATATCGTCCAAGCCACTGAAACTTTAGTGGATATGTACGTTGACCAAGTTAATTATCCGTCCGGCTGTGATCTGGCCTTCTGGCGCTGGGTGACCACTTTTCTCACCCTTAACACTGCCCTTATCGGTACACCAACGAAAGTTGAGAAAGAAAAGAGATAAATACGTACAGATGTAATGGAATTATCAATAATATCTCATCAATTCGTTCTAAAATTTGTATGTTTGCTTTCGTTGTGTCGTGACTGAAGAAAAATGTGGAATTTCATTATGAAACTCGAATATTGGGATTTATTAATTTTTTGCTACTGCTAACCCGATATGGTGCTCCTGTATATCTAAGGAGAAGAGAGATGCTACGTACGACATCATGGACTCCCTTATTTCATTCAACATAGGTGCAATGTGTAAGGGTCGATTTATATCACGATATATGTGTATATATATAAATATGATACTCTGAAATAGTTAATTTTGTTTTATTTTTTACAATTTGATTGTGTCGTCGTCCGATAGAATAGTCTAAGTTAGTGAAGCTAGATATTTTAAGATTATGCTATGAAAGTTTTTTTTTTTTGCTAACGAGGAAACCCCACCTCGTGTGATTTTGTGGGCTCAGGGATTGGTGTTCGTGAATTCCAAGGTCAGGACATGACAACTCCTACTTTCCGTGTACCTGTATTGCCCTTACCCACAAGATCTGAAATTTGAGTCTGAGATTGACAGTCAGACGTATATCCCAGATAAAAGAATGATCTGCTAGATTTTCTATCCTAGTCCTACATATATGCACCGCCGAACCAAATTTTGCATGCGGTGAGAGAGTTGATCCCCCTCCCACTGCTACGAAACAGAGTATGCCGGACACGGTTTACTTGAACTGTCGCCGGTTGAACCGAATAGAAGTCGGTTTAGACCGTCGCAATTTTAGGCCCCCAAAACTCCAATAAAACTCGTCGGTTCAGCCCTAAACCCGCCATAAAAGTGAAGCCCCCGCGCGTAACCCACTTCCCCGCAATTTCTCCCGCACCGCAAAATCTTCTGCACGCCTAAATTTTCCTATTTTCCCCTCTTCTCAAAACCGACTCCTACAGAGACCCCAGATCAAAGCGTGCTCCTTTAGAAGATGTAGTTCGCCCACATGCTGATCAGCAGAGACAACATGTTCATCCTCATCGGCGATCGCTGTATTCGTGTTCCCTCATCCGATGAGCACATTGGGTCAATTGCAACAAGGAGGATTCTGCCTGCTTGTTAGTGGAGGAGGAGTCTCAACAGTACTGAACGTTCTATTGGGTCGATTGCAACAGGTTTTGACTTGACCTCTCATGCTCTGTTCACCTCATCGAATTCGCTTGTTCGTCTTGGCTTCAATTCCTATTAAAAAAAAAAATTGTTTGCTTCTCAGTGGTCTTCTACATGTGATCAACTACCGACACTACTTCCTTTGTTAATTCCATTGACCGATCCTGGACCTTGTTCACGAGCGTTCATAAGTTGGAAGTAGTGGGTGTATGAACAGTAAGGGTGACTCCCTTTGACAGGTTAGATCACTCCTCTATCCCTTGCCTTTGACTTCCTTCGGATTATCTATATAAATAAAGTTCTCTCTATAAAGAGATGAAGATATATCCACTATATTGTTGCAGGTTGATGCGTGCGTACATCCTTTTCAGCCCTAATTCTAGGAACTTCATACATCTAAGACGAGCACATCACAATGATATATATAAGTGCTTTATATATGCAGATTGTCTATTTTCATAGTCATCAAATTTTTTGTCTACATGTATGCCTTATTTAAGTGTTTGTTAGATTTATTACTCTGTTATAAGGATCACTTTTTAAAAAAATAAAATAGGGCATACATATGA
Source organism: Colocasia esculenta (assembly GCA_014218235.1). Lineage (NCBI taxonomy): Eukaryota > Viridiplantae > Streptophyta > Magnoliopsida > Alismatales > Araceae > Colocasia > Colocasia esculenta. The sequence continues at coordinate 9,567 of JACBKR010002413.1, forward strand.
AGTGTCACTGCATACATTCTTTCTAGCAATAATTATAGGAACTTCATATTTAGAATGTTCAATTTTAATTTTTTTTGGGGTGATGACATTGTGTAGATGCATGCCATATACTTTGATATATTGACTTCTTTTGCATGTCACAATTGAAAAATATTCTTTGTTTAGTTTCTGAAAACTTTAGAATATCACAAAGACAAAATGTGGGTGTGTCTTTTGGGGCAGAATCTATTATTCTCAAATTCCCGTTAACATAATAAGACCCTCAATGTGCATACATATACACATAAAAAATGTATCCAATTCCTTTCAACATAGAATAGGTGAACTAGATTGGAAATAGTGAGGAACAATGGAAACATGTTTGTTTCAGCATTGATTGGGCAAGTTTTCTAATTATAGTAAAAATAATTTTTTATTCCATTAAATTAATCTAATCTAGCCTTGAAATGGACATGTTTTGTCTCTGTTAAATTGGGGTACAAAACTCCTCCATTTTCTCTTCTTTGATTGGTTAAATTCCTTTCCTTCTAAGTTTTATGTTTTTGGGTTGTATGAGGGTGCTTATAAACTGAGTTTGTTCTTGCTACCCTCTTGGTGCTTGGTTGTATAGGGGATGGGATAGATCTGTTGATGGCTGATTTTAGAGTGACTTTTGTATCTCTTATATTTGTATATTCTTCCTCTCTATTAGTATACTTGTGCTACTACCCACCTTCAAAAACAAAAAGAAAAAGAAATAAACGTGCTTTGATGTGGAAAAAAATCATTTTTATTTTAAGAAGTGATAAATATATCTTGAGATTGTATATACTATAAAGTCATCTTTTCCAATCATTTACTCATATAATTTTTATTTTAATAACATTCTTTCGTTTAAAATACTTTTTTTCCTTTTCTTTGTATTTTGAAGGATGGAACAAAATCATTTAATTGATAGGAGTTGGATGAACAAGTACAAAACCAAGCATGAACGAATCAACTCAGATTTTTTAAGTGGAGTCCAATGCTTCATGGAGTTTGCGATAAAAAGTATTAACAGTGAAGGGACTATGAAATGTCCATGTGCAAAGTGTGGAAATAAGTTTAATGAAGAGAAGGACATTGTTCATTTTCATATTGTTATGGAAGGATTCACTCCAAGATACATTACATGGCATTTTCATGGAGAAGCTCATAGTAGGTCTCCAGAAGAAATCAATGTACATATTGATTCAAAAGATGACATGGCAAGAATGTTGAATGATGCCTTTATGTGGCAATCCACTAGTGATCATGTGGAAGGGGGTGAATGGAACGAGGAAACTGAAAAGTTTGAAAATTTTTTGGAGGAAGCTAAAAGGCCACTTTACACAGGTTGCAGTAAGTACTCGACGCTTTCTTTATAGTGCATCTATTCCAACTCAAATGTTTACATAAAAATGGAGAAACAAATCATTTCTGCTATGCTTGCACTCTTTAAGGATGCATTACCGATTGATAATACCCTTCCAAGTAGTTGGTACCAATGTCGGAAGATGATGTCTGATTTGGGGTAGAATGCAAGAAGATTCATGCATGTCCAAATGATTGTGTGTTATTTCATAATGAATTTATGAATCTAAGTAATTGTTCAAAGTGCAATGCTTCAAGATGGAAGGAGAAAGGAGGTATTGTCAAACGAAGAAAGAATACTCCTATAAAAGTTCTTCGTCATTTTCCTTTAATACCAAGGCTTCAAGGATTATTTATGTCAAGTAAAACAACAAGTTTTATGAAATGGCATCACAATGCTCCAAGAAATGAAGATGGAAGATTATCTCATCCTAGAGATTCACCAGCTTGGAAGGATTTTGATAATAGACAACTGTCATTTAGTCAAGAGCCTCGTAATGTTAGACTTGCACTTGCATCCAATGGTTTCAATCATTTAAAATATCAATCGGTAGCAGTTGAAGGACATGGCCTATTATCATAATTGTTTATACCATACCATCTTGGTTCGTAATGAAATAATCATTTTTTATGTTGTCTCTTCTCATTGATGGGCCTAAATCTCCTAGCAAAGATATAGATGTTTATCTTCAGCCATTAAATGATGAGTTAAAAATCTTGTGGGAACATGGTATAGAGACATTGAATGCTGATAAATCGGAAAATTTTCAAATGTGTGCTGCTGTTTTATGGACAATAAATGATTTTCCTGCATATGGTATGCTATCAGATTGGAGCACAAAAGGGTACAAGGCATGTCCCACTTGTCATATTCACCATGGATCTATTTATCTTCCTTTCAGCCGTAAATGTGTGTATATAGGTCATCGTCATTTTCTGCCACTTAATCATCCATGGAGAAATGATGAGAAGAGATTTAATGGGAAAAGTGAGAATGAGGAGGCACCTATCCTGCTATCTGGTGAGGATGTGTTAAAGATATGGGAAGGTTACAATAATGTCATATTCGGTAAGCCTCCTAAAAATATTGCTCAAATTAGGAACATTCAAGTGCAGAAGCTCAAAAAAATTAGAAGTTACTTTTCAAGTATGGGAAAGGGATGACAAGATTTTAGAGGCAGAAAGAAAAGAGGAATCGTGAGGAAGATTGGGCAACACATACTCTTGGAGCGAAGTCCATAACTCGTCATAATCATGATGACGTAAGCTATAGTGATATCTTTAGCAAATATTTACATGCCTCGTTGATTGCTGATTGTGTTTTAACTTCAACGAGAAAAAAATGGGAGTTGATTATACAACACTTGGGTCATATCTCAAGGCTCATCAAACAAAAATAGAGATTATCTAGATGAATACACTCGTACTATGTATGTAAGTTTACTATTAACTCATATTATACTCCCTTACATCACATTTCCTAACTCATTTCTTCATTATCCAGGAGAATGTTATATTGACATATGCTGAAAGAGATGTTACAAATAGTTCAAAACCTCAAATATTATCTTCCATCTTAGACATAGTTTACAAAGGGCATCATGGGGGATATGAGAGAGGCCGTGGACTGGGATGGTCCAGAGCTGTACCTTGGAGTAAATTGGAAGCTACTACTTCAAATGAAAGTTTGCAACATCTTACACTTGAACTTCAAAATGCAAGGGAAGAGATAGAAGCCATGCAAGCAAGGGACGGGATAGAAGCCATGCAAGCAATAGAGAAAGAAATGGAAGCACGGCAAATGGAACAATTAGAGGCTATGAAAGCAAGAGAGAGAGAGATGCAAGAAAGCAACAAAGAGATGCGAGAAAGCAACAAAGAGATGCAAGCACGTTTGGAGAGGATGGAAACACTATTGTCATACATTATTCTGATGGCTCAGTATGTTAATGCACATATTGTTCTTAAATATTTTCTCATAAATTTGAAATTGTCTATGTATGTATTTCTATTTCTTAGTTTATTTTATGGTCTAACAATGATGAACATCATAGTTTGCACTTATGCTTTTCAAACTATATGATGTTTCCTCATAGAAAATATGAATGGAGGGAAGGGGTGGAGAAAAGAACATAATGAACTCGCTTGGTAGAATAAAAAAAAGAAAGAGTCCATATATGAGAGGGCTATTTCTATATATAAATACTGAGTAGTGACAGATTTTTAATTAGAAAAGTAAGAGGGCTGTTTTGTACTAAATAATTTTTCATATTTGGGCTCTATTTTGTTTTCAGGTTCCTTAATTCAATCTCTAAAAAATAGATATTATCTTTTGTTTGACCATATTTTTCTGTGATTGAGTTCATTTTGTTTAAAAATCTTCTATGTACTTGTTCTTGTAGGTTGGACTTGGAGGCATTACATCTTATGACAGAGCATCTCATTACCAGCTCCACGTTGACCATAGATGTAATTTGATTTGAAATTACATCAACTAAGGCTCATTTTATTTTATTTTTTCAGAAGAAACAGTGAAACTTGTTTATGGAGATGTACAATTACTTGTTTTTTTAGGGACTTGAACATGGAACGTTTCATTGATTAGCCTTAAATATGTTTTTGAGAAGTTGGATTTCTTCCATTTGTGAAATACACATACGAAAGAATGGGCAGGTTGAAACATTTTAGGTTAATTGGTATTGTATGCATTATGGGCAAGTTTAAAGAATTTTGTGGATCTATTATATAAGTGATGTGGAATGTGTAATGATGTCCAGATTTAAAAATTTTTGTGGAATGTGTCATGATATCAGGGTTTAAAATTTTCCATGAAATGTGTGATGATGGGCAGGTTAAAAAAAATTATGTGGAAATATCAGGGTTTAAAATTTTCCATGAAATGTGTGATGATGGGCAGGTTAAAAATATTTATGTGGAAATATCAGGGTTTAAAATTTTCCATGAAATGTGTGATGATGGGCAGGTTAAAAAAAATTATGTGGAAGCATTTTTTTTACAAGGAATGGACAGGTTACATATTTATTTAGTTGAAATTTTTGGCAGCTGTGACATGGAATCCAATTTCCTGAATCTTAATTTTTAATGCCTTTTGCTGATTCTTTATTGTCTTGTGATGTAAAGTGCCCTTGGTTATTACTCATAGAAGCAACAATTATGACATAGAATTTTAAAAATTAAGTGGAAAAAGCAAAAAACTGAGGCAGGTGGATTGATAATGTCACGTCCCGAGAATTACGTAGCGGATATTAGTTCGAATAATTCGAGTCGATATCCCGAGACGTGAACAGTCGGCAAATAAGCCTCTAGCTAGCACGCACTAAATGTATAACAACATACATCATCCTAGGGCCGAAATAGTGAACTCAACAAATCTTTTATTCAAATCTCAACTCATTGTATTCTAAATGGATACTATTACAGGACTAAGACTCAATAAAAGCAAAAGTACATAACACCTCACTTCCTACTACATTGTTCTAAACTCAAAATAAACTACTATAGATAGACTCATGTTTGGAACGCTCTTCACTCGGACGCATTCCCATCCTCGACTTGCTCTTCCTCTTGCACTTCATAGTCACCTAGATTGGGTAAAAGTAGGGGATGAGTAAACTAGCCCAGTAGGATTTATATCTCAATGTGCGGGCAATAATATAAGTGATTAACATTTTAGAACTAGGCAAGTACGATGAATGATATGCAAGTACGAATAAAACTCGTTAAAACAAGCTAGATAGAGTGATCGTGATAGAACAAGATCTAGAAGGATATAACGAGATAGAACGAGCAATAGATCACTTTTACATGCACGCAAGATTTCACTTGATGTCAAGAACGCAAGATATCACTATTTGCATTAATGCAGGTTGACCATATCACGCAAGCAAGCAAGCAAGAACGCACGAGCACGATCATGTAACACTAATCAGGCACGTAGACACTAATGTACACCAAGAAAAGATCCATCAAGAATGTACACTAGGACACGTGTATGTGGTTATTGTATCTATCATTCAACACACACGCACGATTTCCCAGCGCAGATGCAACGCCAGTAATCATTATACCCCATGGTTAACAGTATATCTATGACTCGCCGTCATTGGGGCTACATTGGAGCCCTTGGACACACGCTGTGCCCTGTCAGCATCTCACTTAAAATTTTAAATGTAGATACCCACAGTCATTAATAATGGCCAATGAGAGTTTCAATAAGTAAGCATATGTAATGTCATGTTCATGATGATGATGGGAACTAGTAATAAGTAATTGAACATGATTTCAAAGTAACAATGATCAAGAGATAAATTCGGCAGCATAACGGTACGATTATAATTTAGTTCAATCTTTACATTAATGGCTTTAGTCTAGATTGTCAATCACACTCACGAGAACAAGAAGAGAAAGGAAGTGCACGCTTTCTTCAGGGAACTTCAATGGTACAACCAACTCGTCGGCCATGTGGGAACCATGGTCAGAGGAGATTTACGGAGGCCTTGGAGAAAAGGTCGCTAGTCTACCGATTTGGAATGACCGGTAGAGAGTTTCCAATTTCCCAGAAGGGGCTGTCTAGATGTGTAAGTGTGTAGTGATGTATGCGTGCCTCGATTCACAAACCATCGGACTCAAACTCGCGGAAAACACTTTAACATGATAGCATGCAATGAAACTATGCACTTAACTAAACATGGATTGCTAGATTTTAAGATAACAATTTATCATTTTAAGAAGCTAGAACAGTTCAAAGAGTTAATCAAAAGTCACCTGAATAGTCACGTCATTTAAGAGAGCAATTAGAGTAATGTTCGCGTACTTAAAGCTTTTTAAATGGGTTAAACAGTTTTAAGCCATTAAAATAACCACCATGCATTAATCAGACCAAACCATGTGAATTACACAGTAAATATTACTTAACCAGACCTCGGGTATAGTGGTTAGGTTTGCAAAAAGTAAGTGGGGTTTGAATGACAAATCCTGAGATCGCGACAGGAGCATATAAGGATAGCGACAGGGCTGTCAGGCCCGGGGTCAGGTCGCGACAGGTGCTTATAAGGAAGGCGATAGGGTCTGTCAGGCCCGGTTCAGGTCACGACAGGTCACAGCAAGGGTCACGACGGGTCGGGACCAGAAATCGACAGGGCTTTGTACAGGTCGCGACAGGCATGACAGAACAAGCAGGCAGATCGCGACGCCATGACTGGTCGCGATCCGATCGCGACAGTGCGCTCTGTCGCGATGGCCTTGTGAACGCGGCCTATCGAGCCGTCGCGTTCACAGGGTCCGTGCCTGGCGTCTACACAGAAAGGACATGTTCTTGGATTGCGGTCCAGAACTGCCTTATATTGACACAAGGTGCTTCTAAAATAGAGAACAATTTGTACAGGGTATGAAAAATAACGAAACCAATTTTAAACTGTCCTAGACATGCAAGGGTACTTCAAATAAATCAGAATTAGAAAATAATGAGGGTTTTGACAGGCTTTAATCAAGTCAAACTCAACGTAATACCAAGTGCAACCTGAAAACGTAGTTTTCATGCAGCAACCCTTTTACCATGCCTATAACTCTCTAAATAATGACATTTAGACAAAACGTTCAACACACGACCTGACGAGGACAACTAGTAGACAAACGTTCATGTTGAGGGTTTGATCTAATTCGGTCTCAAATCGTATGCAACATATAAAGAACGGGAAAAGCCCTAACAATGCGTGACTTTGGGGAAAACACTTATCATTCAAAATCTACTCATTGGAATTCGATGAAACCAGAGGGGAATGAAGTCTAACTTGATGCTCTACACATTTGGTATAGGAGATGTTAAGATTTGGCCCGAGAAAACCTTCCTTCTGGGTTGAAGAAGTCTTGTTTTTCCAGAAAACCCGTGTTCAGACCACTTGGAGGAGAACGCTTACTGCTCCATGTATATTGTATGGAATTTGGGCATTCCACTTGGGTTAGAACGTATACTTGACCCTCTTTCCAGGGGTATATGCCTTGCAAGGTTTGGTTTAGGTTTGACGTACCTTTGATCGGCTTCAAGAAGGTAGTTTGTACAGGTCGTAGCAGATGAACGGGGGAAGAAGATGAGCTTGGTATGCTTGATCTCCTACTCTCCAGCCACCAAGAGCTCCTCCACATGACCCCAGCAAGTTCTAAAACTCATCCCTAGGGTTTGGTGAAGAGTATTAAGTAACCATGGTGTTTAGGAGTCCTATTGTAACTAGGAAAGAAGGGTTGCGGGATTTGTATGTTGGTTTCCTATTTTTTATGATTTCTTCCTCCCTTTGAGGGTATGAGCTTTAGGAAACCTTCTACCATAGTTAAGCATGAATTTGGGTTGCCAAGAATGTATGATTGCATCCCAATTCAACTCTAATTGCCTCTTTTAATTTCAGCTTATTTAGAGTTACGAATTTCTATGTATTTCTTACTTCATTTGATTTTTGGGTCATATGTAGTCCATTGGCCCAATTAAGATTTTGGTCATTAATATATAATGTTGGAAGTCTCTCCAACATTTTGTTTTGATTTTTGGTTGCGTCATATTCTCGTGTTAACGGTTTTCTGAGTTGTTTCCTTATTTGGATAATCGGTCACAATAATTCTTAAACCTAGCCCAAATAGTTTTATTGACCCAAATTCTTGATGGGTCATTAGAAGATATTATTTAAAGCCCATATATGATTTTTATTTAATTTTCTGACTCATCCACGTACGTGTGATAATGATTTTCCGACTTATTCATGAATTACGATAATAAGTCGTGAAACACCTTAAACTTGGCTAATCCAATTTTTCTTGGCATAAATTTCTTTGTGAAGCATTTAGTAATAATGTTTAGGTTGATTTATAATTTTTACATAATTTTACGATGTGTTTGAGCACATACGATAATGATACGTATGTTTTCAATACTACGATATTATGGAAATTATTTATTTCCATTTATTTAAATTTTTATGTAATTAAAATTTCTAGGGCTACACTCTCCCCCACTTAAGAGAATTTGGTCCCCAATTCATAGATCATTAATTGTCTTTTGATAGTTAGTTGACCCTTGCAGTCGTTTCAGATTTAATTCTTCTAACTTGTTTCAACATCGTGGATGCTAGTCCAACATCTACACCCATGGCCACCGTACTATTCATTTGGTTCCTTCCACTCCTGTTTCTTCCACGGTTGTTATAGCTCCATCTTAATCCACCAATGAACTATGGTATAATGACTAGATTAATCCTTTCTAATATCCCTTAATGATCTCCCCCACTTAGAAATGTACCAATAAGAAAACATCATAAGATCAATCTAGGGGTTTAACATTCATACCTCCTTCCGGAAGCTCTGCTTGCGTCATTGCATTCACCCATCCCTGACGCTTTACCACTCCTTGGTTCCTTCCAGCCTGGTCTTTTAGCATGGGACAGTTGGGTATACGATGTTCATGACTCCCACATCGCAAGCAAGCCCCGGCCTTCTTCCAGCACTTGTCCGCTTGGTGGCCAGGCTTGTTGCAAAATTTACAATACTCCCTCATCATTGTTTCTTCTACTTTGATCTTTTTCTCCATGCCATAGTCCTTCCCAGTGGTTGGCCTTTTGTTTGTTTTGTAGTTGCTGTTGTTGGGGAAAGTTTCAGTTGTATCGATTGATCCTCTTTTTATAATGTCGGCTTTGAGATGTCCTTCCCCCTCATGCCTTCCACCTTAGCCATAGTGTCTTCTACCATTGAGCTCTTTGGACCATTTCAGTGTAAGTTTGAATGTTGTGTGGTCCGAGCCTTTCAATGAACATGGGCCTGAGCCCATCCATGAACCGATTTGCCTTAAGTCTTTCAGTTCCAACCAGTGTGGGCGTACACAGCAAGACGTGCGAACTGAGCCTCATACTCAGCCACAGACATTCCCTTCTGCTTCAGTGCGGCAAATTCCGCCACTTTCCTCTCCTTCACTCTTTCAGAAAAATTTTTCCCCGGAATGTCTCCAGGAATCCGGCCCACTCCAGTTCGCCAACATTAGGCAGGTGGGCCGAGGTGGCCTTCCACCATGCTCGGGCATCCTTAGTGAATTGGAAAGTGTCCAGTACCACCTTCTCCCTGTTAGTGCATTGCATGACTTGAAAGATCCTTTCTATTTCTTCTGCCAGTTTTCTGCCTCGTCTGGGTCAGGGGATCCAGAGAAATGAGGAGGGTTAAACTCCTAAAATTCCGGTGCAGATCACCGGCTCCATTCCTTGCAGCTCCAGCCTGAACTACATTTGTAATGCCTGGGTCAATCCAGCCACGGTTTCTCGCATATCTTGCCACTGGTTGCGAGCAATTGTACTTGAGTGTAAGAGTTATGAAGTTTCCTGAGAAAATGATGAAAACCAATTAATGTCTCTAGATACATTATCAGTGTCAATGGGTAGGAGTGTTTTATTCTTTCTAACATATTTCCAGTCTCTACCCATTCTCACCAAGTATTATATTAATTTTCATGACCTAGGTTCCATAGGTATCTCCTAATCCTGAGACATATATCCTATTTGGTATTCCTAGGCTCTGATACCATTAAACTGTCACGTCCCGAGAATTACGCAGCGGATATTAGTTCGAATAATTCGAGTCGATATCCCGAGACGTGAACAGTCGGCAAATAAGCCTCTAGCTAGCATGCACTAAATGTATAACAACATACATCATCATAGGGCCTAAATAGTGAACTCAACTAATCTTTTATTCAAATCTCAACTCATTGTATTCCAAATGGATACTATTACAGGACTAAGACTCAATAAAGACAAAAGTACATAATACCTCACTTCCTACTACATTGTTCTAACACTCAAAATAAACTACTATAGATAGACTCATGTTTGGAACGCTCTTCACTCGGACGCATTCCCATCCTCGACTTGCTCTTCCTCTTGCACTTCATAGTCACCTAGATTGGGTAAAAGTAGGGGATGAGCAAACTAGCCCAGTAGGATTTATATCTCAATGTGCGGGCAATGATATAAGTGATTAACGTTTTAGAACTAGGCAAGTACGATGAATGATATGCAAGTACGAATAAAACTCGTTAAAACATGATATATAAAACAAGCTAGATAGAGTGATCGTGATAGAACAAGATCTAGAAGGATATAACGAGATAGAATGAGCAATAGATCACTTTGTACAAGCACGCAAGATTTCACTTGATGTCAAGAACGCAAGATATCACTAATTGCATTAATGCAGGATGGCCATATCACGCAAGCAAGCAAGCAAGAACGCACGAGGACGATCATGTAACACTAATCAGGCACGTAGACACTAATGTACACAAAGAAAAGATCAATCAAGAATGTACACTAGGACACGTGTATGTGGTTATTGTATCTATCATTCAACACGCACGCATGATTTCCCAGCGCAGATGCAACGCCAGTAATCATTATACCCCATGGTTAACAGTATATCTATAACTCACCGTCGTTGGGGCTAGATTGGAGCCCTTGGACACACGCCGTGCCCTGTCAGCATCTCACTTAAATTTTAAATGTAGATACCCACAGTCATTAATAATAGACAATGAGAGTTTCAATAAGTAAGCATGTGTAATGTCATGTTCATGATGATGATGGGACAAGTAATAAGTAATTGAACATGATTTCAAGATAACAATGATCAAGAGATAAATTCGGCAGCATAACGGTACGATTTATAATTTAGTTCAATCTTTACATTAATGGCTTTAGTCTAGATTGTCAATCACACTCACGAGAACAAGAAGAGAAAGGAAGTGCACGCTATATTCACGGAACTTCAATGGTACAACCAACTCGTCGGCCATGTGGAATCCATGGTCAGAGGAGATTTACGGAGGCCTTGGAGAAAAGGTCGCTAGTCTACCGATTCGGAATGACCGGTAGAGAGTTTCCAATTTCCCAAGAAGGGGTTGTCTAGATGTGTAAGTGTGTAGTGATGTACGCGTGCCTCGATTCACAAACCATCGGACTCAAACTCGCGAAAAACACTTTAACATGATAGCATGCAATGAAACTATGCACTTAACTAAACATGGATTGCGGGATTTTAAGATAACAATTTATCATTTTAAGAAGCTAGAACAGTTCAAAGAGTTAATCAAAAGTCACCTGAATAGTCATGTCATTTAAGAGAGCAATTAGAGTAATGTTCGTGTACTTAAAGCTTTTTAAATGGGTTAAACAGTTTTAAGCCATTAAAATAACCACCATGCATTAATCAGACCCAAACCATGTGAATTACACAGTAAATATTACCTTAACCAGACCTCGGGTATAGTGGTTAGGTTTGCAAAAAGTAAGTGGGGTTTGAATGACAAATCCTGAGATCGCGACAGAAGCATATAAGGATAGCGACAGGGCTGTCAGGCCCGGGGTCAGTCGCGACAGGTGCTTATAAGGAAGGTGAAAGGGTCTGTCAGGCCCGGGTCAGGTCACGACAGGCCACAGTAAGGTCGCGACGGGTCGGACCAGAAAGCGACAGGGCTTTGTACAGGTCGCGACAGGCAAGACAGAACAAGCAGGCAGATCGCGATGCCATGACTGGTCGCGATCCGATCGCGACAGTGCGCTCTGTCGCGATGACCTTGTGAACGCGGCCTATCGGGCCGTCGCGTTCTAGGGTTCGTGCCTGGCGTCTGCGAGAAAGGACATGTTCTTGGATTGCGGTCCAGAATTGCCTTATATTGACACAAGGTGCTTCTAAAATAGAGAACAATTTGTAGAGGGTATGAAAAATAATAAAACTAGTTTTAAACTGTCCTAGACATGCAAGGGTACTTCCAGTAAATCAGAATTAGAAAATAATGAGGGTTTTGATAGGCTTTAATCAAGTCAAACTCAACGTAATACCAAGTGCAACCTGAAAACGTAGTTTTCATGCAGCAACCCTCTTACCATGCTTATAACTCTCTAACTAATGACATTTAGACAAAACGTTCAACACAAGACATGACGAGGATAACCAGTAGACAAAATTTCATGTTGAGGGTTTGATCTAATTCGTTCTCAAATCGTATGCAACATATAAAGAACGGGAAAGCCCTAACAGTGCGTGACTTTGGGAAAACACTTATCATTCAAAATCTACTAATTGGAATTCGATGAAACCAGAGGGAATGAAAGCTAACTTGATGCTATACACATTGCTATAGGAGATGTTAAGATTTGGCCTGAGAAAACCTACCTTCTGGGTTGAAGAAGTCTCATTTTTCCAGAAAACCCGTGTTCAGACCACTTGGAGGAGAATGCTTACTGCTCTGTGTATACTGCATGGAATTTGGGCATTCCACTTGGGTTAGAACGTAGACTTGACCCTCTTTCCAGGGGTATAAGCCTTGCAGTTTGGTTTAGGTTTGACCTACCTTTGATCGGCTTCAAGAAGGTGGTTTGTGCAGGTCGTAGCAGATGGATGGGGGAAGAAGATGAGCTTAGTATGCTTGATCTCCTACTCTCCAGCCACCAAGAGCTCCTCCACAAGACCCCAGCAAGTTCTAAAATCGTCCCTAGGGTTTGGTGAAGAGTATTTATGTAACCATGGTGTTTAGGAGTCCTATTGTAACTAGAAAAGAATGGTTGCGGGATTTGCATGTTGGTTTCCTATTTTTGATGATTTCTTCCTCCCTTTAAGGGTGTGAGGCTTTAGGAAACCTTCTACCATAGTTAAGCATGAATTTGGGTTTCCAAGAATGCATGATTGCATCCCAATTCAACTCTATTTGCCTCTTTTTAATTTCAGCTTATTAGAGTTACGAATTTCTATGTATTTTCTTACTTCATTTGATTTTTGGGTCATATGTGGTCCATTGGCCCAATTAAGATATTGGGTCATTAATATATAATGTTGGAAGTCTCTCCAACATTTTTATTTGATTTTAGGTTGCGTCGTATTCCCGTATTAACGGTTTTCCAAGTTGTTTCCTTATTTGAATAATCGGTCACAATAATTCTTAAACCTAGCCCAAATGATTTTTATTGACTCAATTTCTTGATGGGTCATTAGAAGATATTATTTAAACCCCATATGTGATTTTTATTTAATTTTCTGACTCATCCACGTACGTGTGATAATGATTTCCGACTTATTCATGAATTACGATAATAAGTCGTGAAACACCTTTAAACTGGCTAATCCAATTTTTCTTGGCATAAATTTCTTTGTGAAGCCTTTAGTAATAATGTTTAGGGTTGATTTATAATTTTTACAAAATTTTACGATGTGTTTGAGCGCATACGATATATACGTATGTTTTCAATATTACGATATTATGAAAATTATTTATTTCTATTTATTTAAATTTTTATGTAATTAAAATTTCGGAGTGCTACAGATAAATGACGGTTCCCAGTACCGTCACCCTTTTTTAAGAGCATCAACGGCGGTCTTGGGTGTCCGGGTAAAGGTGTTTGAAAAAAAAAACAAAAAACATCAAATGCTCGGCGGTTTAACATGGATGACGGTTCTAATTGTGTTGACGGTTTAACGGGTGACGTAGAAAAAGGCTACAACATGATGATGGCCGTCAAACCGTCGCTGGAATCAACATCGACGGTTCGACCGCCAACACAAAAGAAACTACCGATGCTCAAAACGGCCGGCCATGCGCTTTTTCGTAGCGGTGTCCCCTTCTCACATGAGTGAGAGGGAAGACTCCGACCGGAGGGGGAGTTCTGCCAACCAAGCTAGCTGATGTTATGCATGCACGTAACTAATATTTGTTAAATGCAAACAAAGATAATAACGTGCTTTGACTAGGGATTTGTGCAAACCCAAGGAGAAGCTGCTTATACTTGAAAAAATAAAGCTTGGTCAGAGTTTTTCCAAAAGATCGTGTTTAAGGAAGGTGAGGGGAAACAACAGAGACCAGTATAAATCATGAATTGTTAACGTAAGGAACAATTCTCGATGATGTGGCAGCGCCCAACTTTTTCTTAAATAATCATTGGAACACGAAATCCTCCAAAGTGTGGCATTTGCAGTGTCCTGCTAGATCACAAATCAACTGACCAATGCTTCTAATTAACTAAGCTGGTTTTTTTTTTATTTCCCTCTTTCGTAGGTAAGAACTATTGGCATATTAAATATTATATAGTATAAACATGTATCTTCTGCTGTGATCCGGAAGCTTCTCTTGGATTTTCTTGAACGGAGTACAATAGTACATTGGAGTGTCTACCATCAACGTTCCATGAATCAGGAGTTGGAAGAAAAAGAGGAGCGTCTAGTTTATGGAAGAATCTTCAAGAGTTTCTCTTCCTTTTAAGATTCACGACGAATATGTGTGGATTGTTCATAAAATCTGGTCGAATTGGGTTTCTGCTAGTGATGTCAAATTAGACCAAGTTAAGTAGATTGCTATCTTAATAAAATGTTCATTCAAAATATTTTCCTATATGCACTCCTCAAAAATATTATGGATATTTCATTATACTAGAAATGAATATAGATGCTCATCTGCGTGTTCAACAAATTTTACTAACAAAAGGTTACATTAAGAACACAACGAAGTCCACTCTGCAATCAACTACACAAGAAAGAAAACAATCACTTCCCAGTTTGGTATTGGGATAGGAGGGGATATCCGCGGCTTATCCCAAAATTGACGTTTGGTATCACCAAATTAATGATGATATCCTTGTAATAAGTTGGCCCGGAATATTCTTAGAAATAGTAATATCCATGGGGATAATCATTCCCACATTTGTGGGAATGATCTATCGCTTCTGCGTATCCCCACTTTTTTGGCATGTTTTCTCCTTCACCCTAAACTATCTCGTGATGGGGACGGGTGGAGAGAGGGGAACTACAGAGCTTGATTGCTTCAAACATTCTCGCTAGGGAGAGGAAGCTTTCGAACCACCATGACGAATCTGTGTCTTGGCTTCCTTCTTACTGGCACCTTACTTTAAGTTAATTGTGAGGCTCTTACATACCTCACTTGATCTGTCAGATTTCTCAATATTTTGTATTGCACTGATCAGCGGGGGTGTGACACTATTAATGGATAGTCTTTTGAGTTCTCATTCACATGTAGTTAAGATTATTGTCCTTTCTGTTTGTTGATTCCACTACTACAAACACAGTTGGTACCTACGACAAAAAATCATCAGTATGCGAAATGTCGTAGTAAAGATCTATATTTACGACATTTACTACGACTTATGTCATAGGTACAGTACGTATTGTATACTATTACCTACGACCCCATCATAGGTAAAGTCCATGAACTTACCTACAATGTTGATTGTCGTAGGTTTTATATCCTACCAAATTAAATGTCGTAGGTTTTTTGTACCTACAAGTTAAATGTCATATGTTTAATACCGACATTTTATTCCTCATATTGAAACCTTACATTCACATCATTTTCACACACATTTCACATTTTAATAATCACAATTCAAGCCACACATGCACTTACACCCCATTCACATACACATTATATCACACACATTTACAATTTTAACAAACCACAATTCATTGGTACATCCACATATTACTTACACCTCATCCACATATATGTCATATTCACACACTTTCACATTTTAACAAACATATTCATTGTACAATTCACACATTTACTTACACCTCATCCAAGTTCATATTACTCATTCACATTTACATTATCTCATTCATTCAACACTTCATCAACATAGCCACATTCATTCATTCAAACTCATATTGTGGTCATTCACAACACTTTTCATATTAATGCCAAATATATATCCACACATCTATCTGTCCAAAATTATCTATATACATCTAAGTGTTTTCATGTCATCAAAAGTTATGGAACTTCATTATCTGTCAAAAATTATATATTAATTTCCATCCATGCCATCAAAGAGTGCTCCATATCAAATAATCTAGAGAGACTAGTTAAAGTTCCAAATGACCAAAAATATATAGTTGTTCCACTACATAGTTGTCATTTGCCTCATCAACACACCTACATAGAAGAAACAATAAAAGAAGTTTAAAAATAGTAATGTTGTTTTAGGTAGTAAAATTTAAAATACACCAAACTTACATATCAATCCATAAAATAATTTTTGTAGAAAGCAAGTACTGACATAGATGTGTATAACTGGTAAAATACTTTAAAAAGAACATAGCTAAATATATGATATAGATGTGTTATTTTCTATACATGACATAGGATAGGCTTCACATTGTAGAATATAGGTACAAGGCTATCTCAAATATACCATAGAAGAGTCAAAGATGCTGTTTGAAGTTGTATAGACACATGCCAATAAAATAGAATGCAAATGAAAAACCCTAACATACATCAAGAATATTGAAAAACCTGGCTTCCTGCCTTGGATTTACACTCATCTGAGCACCCTTTAAATACAACACTCTTGGTCTCCTAGAGAAATCACCTTGGAAAATTTACAACTGCATTTACCAATACAAAATGTATTACAACCATGTATTATTTGCTTGGACAATATATATAGATTCACTATCGCTTCATCCAACCACAAGTAAGTAAGAAAACATTGATTTTCCAAGAAGTGGTAAACAGCACTGTTATACCCTGAATTTTTATTCTTTTATATTATGTGTGGATATTTACTTGTTGTGTGCATAGAATGTGTATTTCACTATGCCTACTATAAATTTTATGCTTCTCATGAACATATGCATGTTGTATATAATATTTTACATGAGAATAGGCAATTAGCTACATTGAGGTATATTGTGAATACTAAAAATCTTAGACTCATAATACTTAAGTCATATATCACGATAATCGAATTACGAGATGTGCATGTTGTAGTTATCTACTTCATGCATAGTGTATATAATTATGTTGTAAATATATGAAGTACATATATATATACATAGTATGTTAGTTTATGCATGTGCTATCTATCTATTTAATCCTATGTACATCAATTCATCTATAGTATATGAATAATACAAGATAACATTGTCCATGTAATAGGTAATTTGCTGTGGACCATGTAAGTATATGTGTGCTATTTTCATACAAGTATAAACATACATAATTGTGCATGCATTATCTAGTTATCAATGTATTAAATCTCATGCATATGGTGCGTGTTGTACACATAGTAAGAATTATTATCATACACTTTGTAAATAATCATGAGTTTATTTCTGAGCATGCAATATATATATATTTAAACGTGGTAATTATCTAATTATTGAGGTGCCTATTGTATTTAGTTATTTTAATGCACGTAGTTAGTGTATGGATGTGTGTATGTATACATACATGTGTTATCCTTGTTTAAATAATATTTATCTACTTTAAGCGTGTTAAATTATTTAGGGTGTGTAAAGTACTTGAATGATAATGTGCATACAATTTTAACTAATAATGAACACATTTTAATCATAGGTTCATGCGTAATGTATGTAATTATGCAATGTGTGCGTATATGTGCTATATATGTATTGATGCATATTGTTCTAATTTGATTAGTGTAATTTATTTAATTAAATATGTATAATGCATGTACTTATGTGGTAAGAATATATGAAATTATTTTTACTCATACTAGATTGCTTTGGTGTATTTATGCACTAATGTTAGGTTTTGTGGGGTTTCGGCTGCACAGTGTTGCTGGCGGCCAAGCCTGGACGCCAAGGCACTGTTGGCGTCCATCCCTGGACGCCAACCCCATTCTGGCGGCCAGACCTTGACGTCAACTCCAGGTTGACTACAACCGATGTTGACGTTAATATCCTGCTGTGTAACGTTCCAGAATTGTTAATGTCCGTGTTTTGGCTAGTTCCAGATTAGGAAACCCTTCCTAAACCTTGGTAACCTACCCTAATGCGTACCCCAACCCTTGAACCTATAAAATACCCACTCTGGGATGGGAAGGCTTTTACATTTGGTGAAAACCCTAACTCCGAGATGGTGAAAAGTTGAACTTCGGAAGGCCGGATCCGTCACCCTGGAGGTGTTCCCCTGAGGAGCTACATCAACTGGGAGGTGGTCTATACATAGAGGAATAGATTCCAACTCCGAGGAGCCATCTACATCGACAGGAGAAAGAAGATCTAAGGCGTTTCCGAGCACCTTTTTGGCAGGGCCGAAAAGGGTTCACCGACGATTCTGATCTTTGTAGATTTTTTAAGAGGCAAGTAAACCTAGATCTTGATCCTATACATGTCCCCTAAGTTCTAGGTATTTTTAAGGATTTTTCCTCGCGTCCTGAACCCCAAATTCACCCCTGTATGAAAGGTCGTATGTATGTGCTGCTGGGAGCAAGTAGAAGGCAACATAGGTTGCAGTCAAGTTCTTCAGTTGAAGTTGACGGCAACATCCCTTGACGTCTACTTCTTCAGGACCTGAAAATGTCTTTTTGATTTTGTTACGCTGTTTAACTGACTTCTGGACATAGTTAAATACTGATATTTTTATGGTGATCGTATACAGTCATTGGTCATGTCATAATGTTGCCTAAATTTTCTATGAACCTTGTTATTATGAAAATTCAATAACTGTACTATGTGCACCATATAAGCATGTTTAAATATGGCATAAATAGAATTACTGTAAGTTAGGATTGCATAAATTTTACATGACAGTATGAGTACTAATATCTGACTTCTAAACTGTTAGTACATAAACATGATCATATGTACTATGTTTAATGATGTTTCAATAATATGACTAAAATCTGTTTTAAATTGTAGAAATTATATTTACTGTTCGAAAAATCCAGAAAATTGAAGATGTGATATGTTTATTGTTAGTAACCTGGGATAAAAATTTAGAACTAATCTGATGACAGTATTGGTAATTATTAGTTAAACTATGCGGATTATTCATATTTGATATGATAAAACTAATCTTATGTAATTCAGTAATTTGCTGCATGTTTAGAATTGTAATAGAGTTGTTTACTTCTGAAACCATAGTATCATGATCAAGTCAAATGAGATATAGGCAAATGGTAAATAGGTATGAAAAGGGATTAAATAGTATATGAACAATACGTGACTAGTGTGTGAAAATGTGAATGTGTAATAATTGGGCCAATGAATGACACTGCTACCTAGAGGTATCGAAAGCTGTACATAAAAAGTCCCTATGGAAGGCTCTACATTGTAAAAGTTTGTCCTAAAGGCATTAGGAAAAACCCGGAGGTGGACAAGTACCACTGGATAGGGTGGAGAGGGCTTCTCCCGGTCTGCGCAGTTACCAAGATTCACCACTTCATTGCCTAGGTGGTGGGTATGTGATATGAGTTATGTGATATGATTTGTGTTATAGTTATGTGCTATGAGATGCGATGAGTTATGAGTATGAGATATTTGTTTGTGTCCTCTAAAAGGTAGTTAGGACTATGTGTCATGGCATCTTAAGTTATTGAAATATGAATAAGTGTACAATGATATGCAAAAGTGGCATGTGATGAGTGCAAATGACATAATAATACGTGATAAATGAAAATGAAAGAGTAAAAAAAGATGAGGATTATGTGAAGAGACAAGTAAGGAAAAGTAATGTTAATAAGAATATGCTTACATGTGAAAACTAATATGTTAATGCAATACGTTATATAATTTCATGTATTAGTTATCCTAATTGCAATATCAGTTTAGTATCATGTTATGTGTTTTATTTCTTTTTATGAGATAGTGCACGTGAATCAACATACGTCATCATGCTCTTATGTAACATGAAAAATGAGCATGTGGATTTCTAAAAGAGTGGGTTGTGTGTGAATAAGATTAAATTCATGTAATTGAGGTTATTCCATGTCAAAACAGCAAGTAAAATATAGTTATGAATATGTTAACACAAAGAAGAATCTTTGGATTTTACGCTAGATGTGATGAGTACTTAGTGTAGAGTTGCATTTTAAATTGTTAGTATTGCCATTAACTTATCTTTGTTCTAGACTCTACAATTCATGCTATAAAATTTGAAACCATGCATATGTGATTTATTTACATTAAAATAGCAAGCAAAATGTGAAATTTAATATGAAAAGTACATGTGAAAAGTAAATAGTCATCATGCTAGGTTGTTTATTCTTTATGCTAAATTCTATGCTCTAGTTGTAGAATTTCATCATGAATGAATTAATGTGTGAATGAATTTTTCATGCCAAATGTTAGGTGTAAAGAATATGTTCAAGTGTATAATATTAGTATCCACGAATTTAAATAAAATGTAATAGAGCAAAGTATGGTTAAGCGATTTAGAAATGTGTTGATAGTTAAAAGTATGTTCCATGTATATTCTTGTAAATTAAATGATATTGTGTATTCTTTAGGGATTAATAGCTTAATGCGAATGTGATATGTTTAAGATTAAGTCTTTATTTTACTTGCTGAGTCTTTGGACTCACCCTTGCTTCGGCGTACAGGTTGACAGGTATCCCGTGCTAGGGGGAGAGACGCTATCTTGGAGGAGAGGCTTTTGAGGAGCAAGTAGTAGTTGTATTTTCCTTTCATAGTTTGAATAAAAATGTTATTTGGACAATGTAGCTCTTTCATCATGTAATAATGTGGACATTGTCGTTCTATTTTTGTACTATATAGACTGTGGAATATGGAATGGTGATGGACTAAGTTAAATCGTTTAATTTATTCCGCTGAAATCAATTGCTACTACGTACTTTCAACCTATCGGCTAGTGTTGGTTTTTCCCACTGTAATGACGCTCTTTATACCGATGGGGATTGGTATAATCGTACCGGTATGAGGAGGGTCGTTACAGAACAACTGGGCAAGCATTTTATCTACCTGCAACTGAACACAACCTAGCACCATCTCTGAAAAGTTAGAATACTGAAGTTCTCAGAAATATAGTCATTGGTTCAACTTGAAAAAGGATTTGCTATCAGAAAATGAAACTCTCATTCTGCATTTCTTTCAAAAGATGCCTAACTAAATAAAATGAACTACTTACATTTCATCAAAAAATAATAATCAAAAAGGAGGAACTCCTCTTCTATGGTATAGGTGTTGAAGATGATAACCACCTACGGATCACATCCCCAGTTAGCATTAGGAAAAGAGGTTGAGTGCTCTTGCTTGGTTCCAGACTCAATCCTAGTCCGTACATGAGACTTTTGGGTGTATTGTCGTAAGCTCAGGATAAAGACATGTAATAGTAGCAGAGGCGAAATCATTAGCCTTATGCTATGCAGCTTGATGGAGCATCAAGGTGGAACACAACGACGTACCTTTTTTGCAAAGAAAAATTTACCTTGAAAATATTTCTTGATAACTTCAAATCTCCTGATACCCCTAACTAAGCTGTATGTTGTTGTTTGTCTCTGCTAGGGAGAAAGACAAATCATTGATCTTTCCACATGATTGTAGTTAGCTCCATTTACTAATGATTTATGAATAAAATTAGTGGCGCAATTTACTTATTCACCAGTTCCAAAAATTCTACTTGGTTCAAAAAGTGAACATCCTACGAGTTAATATAAAATTGTCAAATTACTGAATATGAATGAATTTATCATTCAAATGAATCTGATATACAAATGGTCAAACTTGAGAATAACTGTCATTTCTACAACTTTGGCTGATTGTCAATCATATGGCTCCTATCACTATGCCTCATGCTCCAACATCTCATCCTTCCCACATAAGTATGTGCAGTTGAAATCATTAATACTTCCATTCGTATATGAAGAATAATTGTACGACATCTCTGCATGGTTGAACAAATTCCAAGAGAGATTTACCTGACATTGCACCATAGAAAAACAAATGTGATTATTCCATGCTCCATTGGTTCATCTTCCTTTCAAGATGATGCATCATGCAGCACGAACTGATACGGTAAATTGGGAAAAACCATGTATGCAAAGGCCCGCATTTTCTACTCATCACAGAAAAAAAAGCCATCATTAGCATTTCCTAAGAAATCACATTAATATATATGTCTAGTAACAAGGAAACAAATGTAATATTTTCTATCTTGCATATAAAAGCAGGATTTGCAACCATCAAGTTCAGAAGAAAAGTTTAATCAATACAAAAGAAATATTACTATATATATAAAAGTAGAGACTTTCATATGAAACTTACCAGCAAGATGTTTTAATGGTTTACTAGCATCTACAAGTGCAGCACATGAGGCATTTTTGAAGCTATTTATGATATATAGCTTTGCTTTTTTGTGAAAGGATGTAGCTCTACTTTCATGTAGACAAAATTGGGTGTCAAAATATGTTCAGTAGTACCCTAGAAATTTTCAGGCTCGGCCAACATGAACACATGAATAATGTAGTCTGATGATTTCCTAGTTCTAAGCTTTCAAATCAATTTGACATTATTTCATTCACTTGGGACATACAATAATGAGAGACCATCAAACCTATTACCAAAAAAAGATCAAATGGAGGACGACAAGACAAACTTTGGGTTTTCAAACCAGAACATTTCGTCATGGATTATTCTTGTCAAGCTAGAGAAACTGGGCAGCATGAATCCATTGCTATGTTATACTCACAACCAAGTGAAGAAAAGATATCCAGAAGTAAGAATACCATCGTGAAAAATATTTCCAATAACTTGTGAGAAACAAACACAAAAATAATAGCATGTGTATAATGTACAATCAGATAAACTTCTTCCTGCCTATTGAGAGAGAACACAAGGATTTTGTAGTACTTCAATTACTAATTTAATATAGCAGAACAGAACAAAATCGAGTTGTCACCGATACATCCACAAGAGAACATAGTTTACTCACTTCTTTCCATGTCTAAGTTGTTCTCTAGCTTTAGATTCAAGAACTCACATAGATTCAAGAACTACAAAACCAAAATGAGTTGTTGAGTTAGCAACCAATCTGGATATACCACAAAAAAAATTTACAATGACAAAATATATTAAAAACTAAGCATGGACATAATTATGAAGGGAGCAAAGATGAACCCACCTTCTTCAGCATCTGCAAACTCGAGCAGAAACCTACCATCTTCTTGAGTTGTTTTCTGAAATCCACAAGAAGAAAAGCCCACCTTAAATTCTACTTGAGAAACTCTATATTGAACTAAAATTTGCATTTTGCAATACCTGTTTAGGTGTTCTTCCTTATATGCACCTGTCGCGACCTGACCCCGGGCCTGACAGCCCTGTCGCTATCCTTATATGCTCCTGTCGCGATCTCAGGATTTGTCATTCAAACCCCACTTGCTTTTTTGCAAACCTAACCACTATACCCGAGGTCTGGTTAAGGTAATATTTAGTGTGTAATTCACATGGTTTGGGTCTGATAAATGCATGATGGTTATTTTAATGGCTTAAAAGTGTTAAAACCCATTTAAAAAGCTTTACGTACACGAACATTATTCTAATTGCTTTCTTAATGACGTGACTATTCATGTGACTGTTGATTAACTCTTCGAAACTGTTCTATATTCTTAAATGATGAATTGTTATCTTAAAAATCATGAAAATCCATGTTTAGTTAAGTTCATAGTTTCACTTCATGCTATCATGTTAAAGTGTTTCCCGCGAGTCTTAGACCGATGTTTGTGAATTGAGACACGCGTACCGCCTACCACTCGCACTGTTAGGCAGCCCTTTCTTGGGAAATTGGAATCTCTCTACCGGTCATTCCAAATCGGTATAACTAGCGACCTTTTCACCAAGGCCCCGTAAATCTCCTCTGACCATGGATTCCAACATGGCCGACGAGGTGGATGTACCATTGAAGTTCCCTGAAGATAGCGTGCACTTCCTCTCTCATCTTGTTCTCGTGGGTGTGACTTACAATCTAGACTAAACCCATTAATGTAAAGATTGAACTAAATTATAAATCATACGTTATGCTGCGAATTTATCTCTTGACCATTGTTATCATGAAATCATGTTCAATTACTTATTACTTGTTCCCATCATCATCATGAACATGACATTACACATGCTTACTTATTGAAACTCTCATGGGCACAAATGACTGGGGTATCTACATTTAAAATTTACATGAAGCTGACAGGGCACGGCGTGTGTCCAAGGGCTCCAATGTAGCCCCAATGATGGCGAGTCATAGATATACTGTTAACCATGAGGTATAATGATTACTGGCGTTGCATCTGTGCTGGGAGTCTTGCTTGCTTGTTGAATGATAGATACAATAACCACATACACGTGTCCTAGTGTACATTCTTGATGGATCTTTTCTTGGTGTACATTAGTGTCTACGTGCCTGATTAGTGTTACATGATCGTGCTCGAGCGTTCTTGCTTGCTTGCTTGCGTGATATGGCCATCCTGCATTTATGCAATTAGTGATATCTTGCGTTCTTGAAAGCTATTGACATCAAGTGAAATCTTGCGTGCTTGTACAAAGTGATCTATTGCTCGTTCTATCTCGTTATATCCTTCTAGATCTTGTTCTATCATAATCACTCTATCTAGCTTGTTCATGTATCGTGTTTTAATGGGTTTTATTCGTACCTGCATATCATGACATTCATCGTGCTTACCTAGTTCTAAAATGTTAATCACTTATATCATTACCCGCACATGGAGATATAAATCCTACTGGGATAGTTTGCTCATCCCCTACTTTTACCCAATCTAGGTGACTATGAAGTTCAAGAGGAAGAGCAAGTCGAGGATGGGAATGCGTTCGAGTGAAGTGCGATCTAAACATGAGTCTATCTATAGTAGTTTATTTGAGTGTTAGAACATGTAGTAGGAAGTGAGGTATTATGTACTTTTGTTTTTATTGAGTCTTAGTCTTGTAATAGTATTCATTTGGAATACATGATTTAAGATTTGAATAAAAGATTAGTTGAGTTCAATATTTAGGCCCATGATGATGTATGTTGTTATACATTTAGTGCGTGCTAGCTAGAGGCTTATTTGCCGACTGTTCACGTCTCGGGTTATCGACTTTAATTAATCAATAATATCTGCTGCGTAATTCTTGGGACGTGACAGCTTAATGGTATCAGAGACTAGGAATACCAAATAGGATATATGTCTCAAGAATAGGAGATACCTATGGAACCTAGATCATGGAAATTAAATATAGAACCTGGTGAGAATGGGTAGAGACTGGGAATATGATAGAAAGAATTAAACACTTCTACCCATTGACTCTTATAATGTATCTAGACACATTAATTGGTTTCCATCCTTTTCTTAGGAACCCTCATAACTCTTGCACTCAACTGCAATGGCCCGCAAC
>JACBKR010002414.1:0-35154 GCA_014218235.1 Colocasia esculenta
CGCCAGTATTCATTATACCCCATGGTTAATAGTATATCTATGACTCTCCGTCATTGGGGCTAGATTGGAGCCCTTGGACACTCGTCGTGCCTGGTCAGCATCTCATGTAAAATTTTAAATGTAGATACCCACAGTCATTATAATGGCCAGTGAGAGTTTCAAAATGTAGCATGTGTAATGTCATGTTCATGATGATGATGGGAACAAGTAATAAGTAATTGAACATGATTTCATGATAACAATGGTCAAGAGATAATTCGGCAGCATAACGGTATGATTTATACTTTAGTTTAATCTTTACATTAATGGCTTTAGTCTAGATTGTAAATCACACTCACGAGAACAAGATGAGAAAAGAAGTGCACGCTATCTCCAGGGAACTTCAATGGTACAACCAACTCGTCGGCCATGTGGGAATCCATGGTCAGAGGAGATTTACGGAGGCCTTGGAGAAAATGTCACTAGTCTACCGATTCGGAATGACCGTAGAGAGCTTCCAAATTCCCAAGAAAGGGCTACCTAATAGTGCAAGTGTGTAGTGATGTATGCATCTCAATCCACAACCATCGGTTTTAACTTGCGGAAAACACTTAACATGATGGCACGAATTGAACAATGCATTTAACTACACATGGGTTTGCAAGATTTTAAGAATAATAATTATCATTTAAAACATGGTAGAATAATGGAAAGATTGAATCACAAGTTTCATGAATGGATCATAACATTTAAAGAGCAATTAGAATAACCTTCATGTAATTAAAACTTTTAAATGGGTTAACCACTCTTAAGCCATTAAATAACCATCATGCAATGATCAGACCTAAGACATGTGAATTACATGCTAAAAATCATATTTAAACAGACCTCAGGTACAGCGGTTAGATTTGCAAAAAAATAAGTGGGGTTTCATGAAAATCCTGAGGTCGCGATGGACCCTTGTAAGGGTCGCAACGGGGTCAGATCAGATCGCGACAGTGCCTTGTAAGGATCGCGAGAGGCTTGTCTGATCAGGCAGGCAGATCGCGACAGGTGCTTATGAAGAAGGAGACATGGCTGTCAGACCGGGAGGTCAGGTCACGACGGCGGTCCGGTCGCGATCAGATCACGACGGAATTCTTGTCGTGATCTGCCTGAGAACGCGGCCTATCGAGCCGTCGCGTTCTCAGGTCCTTGGCCTGCGTCTGCCAGAGAAAGGACAGCGCTTTGGATTGCGGACCAGACTTCCCTGTTTTGACACAGGGTTGTTCTAAAAATTAGAACAAATTATACATGCATGAAAAATAACGAAACCAGTTTTAAACCAACCTAGACATGTAAGGGTGCTTCCAGTAAATTAGAATTAGATACAATGATGGTTTCAATAGGCTTTAATCAAGTCCAACACAAACGTAAAACCAAGTGCCACCCGAAAACCTAGTGTCATGCACAGACCCTCTTATCACGCTTATAACTCTCTAACTAATGACATTTAGACAAAACCTTCAACACAAGACATGACGAGGACAACTAGTCGAAAACTTCATGTTGTGGGTTTGCTCTAATTCAGTTTCAAATCGCATGCAACATATAAAGAACGGAAAAAAAACCTAACAGTGCGCGACTGGGGAAAACGCTTATAACTCAAAATCTACTCATTGGAATTCGATGAAACCAGTGGGAAATGAAAGTTAACTTTATTATCTAACATTGGTATAGGATATGTTAATGGTTTGCCCAAGAAAACCTACCTTATGTGTTGAAGAAGTCCCATTTTTTCAGAAAACCCATGTTCGACCACTTGGAGGAAAACGCTTAATACTCCGTGTATACTGCATGGAATTTAGGCATTCCACTTGGTTAGGATGTCGAATTGACCCTATTTCTAGGGGTATAAGCCTTGCAAGGTTTGGTTTAGGTTTGGCCTACCTTTGATCGGCTTCAAGTGGACTGTTTGTGCAGGTCGCAGCAGACGAACGGGGGAAGAAGATGTCCTTCTTGTGGTCGATCCACAGCTCCCCAGCCCCCAAGAGCTCCTCCCACGACCCCAGCAAGTTGTAAACTCATCCCTAGGTTTGGGTGAAGAGTATTTAAGCACCAAGGTATTTAGGAGTCCTATTGTAACTAGGAAAGAAGGATTGCGGGATTGGCTTGTGTCTTTCCAAAATTTGAAGATATCTCCCTCCATTAGAGAGTCTTGGCCATCAAGCAACCTCTATGGGAGGGTAGGCACGAATTTGGGTTGCCAAGAGTGCAAGATCTCTTCCCAATTCAACTCTAATTGCTCTTTTTTAATTTCAGCTAATTTAAGCTACGCATTTCCATGCATTTTCTGGCTTCATTTGATTTTTGGGTCATATGTGGTCCATTTGCCCAATTAAGATATTGGGTCTTTAATATATAATGTTGGGAGTCTCTCCAACACTTTTATTAAATTTTTGTTGCGTCGTATTTTCGTGTTAATGGTTTTCCGACTTGTTTCTTAATTTGGACAATCGGTCACATAACTCTTAAACCTAGTCCAAATGATTTTTGTTGACCCAAATTTCTTTATGGCTCATTAGAGATATTATTTTAAGTCCGTATATGATTTTTATTTAATTTTTTGACTCATCCAAGTACACGTGATAATGATTTTTCGACTTATTCATGAATTACGATAATAAGTCGCGAAACACTTTAAACTTGGCTAATCCGATTTTTCTTGGCACAAATTTCTTTGTGGAACATTTAGGAATAATGTGTGGGGTTGATTTATAATTTTTACGGATTTTTCCGATGTGTCTTAACACATACGATAGTGAATCGTATGTTTTAAATACTTTGATATTATGGAAATTATTTATTTCTACTTTATTCCAATTTTTATATAGTTAAAATTTCCGGGGTGCTACACCCTCCCCCACTTAAGAGAATTTGGTCGTAAAATTCATGTATAGAAAGTTATTGTACCAGTGAGGTGTACTTACTTGTGAATAGCTCCGGGTATCTTTTGCGCATTGCTTCCTCGGTTTCCCACGTGTCGTCTTCATCCATGCATTGATTCCATCTAACCCGTACCAGTGGGATGATCTTGTTCCTTAATTGGCGCAGTTCCCGGTCCACGATCTTAATTGGCTTCTCTTGATATGTTCCGTCTTTGTTGAATTCCAGGAGCTCATATTCTATGACATGCCACAGATCCCGTACATACTTTTTCAACATGGATATGTGGAACACATTGTGTATTCCATCCATTTGTGGTGGTAAAGCAAGACGATATGCCACCTCGCTGACTCTTTCAAGGATTTCGAAAGGCCCGACAAACCTTGGTGACAACTTGCCTTTAATGCCAAAACGCCTGATCCCATAGCCTGGAGATACTTTCAAGAATACATGTTCCCCAACCTGAAACTCCAGGTCTCTTTTTCTATTATCTGCATATGCTTTTTGTCTTTGCTGCGCCACTGCCATTCTTTCTTTAATAAGCTTTACCTTCTCTATGGTTTCCCTTATCATCTCTAGTCCTAGCATTTTTTTTTCGCCAACTTCATACCAGCATATTGGAGATCAGAAACTCCTGCCATAGAGTGCTTCAATGGTGCCATTTAAATGCTAGCTTGATAGCTATTATTGTAGGTGAACTCCACGAGAGGTAAGTGTTCGTGCCAGCTACCTCCAAAATCTAGGACACATGCTCCAACCATATCTTCAATCACCAGGTTGGTTTCTCCGTCTGACCATCTGTCGTGGATGGAAAGCCATGCTAAAGTTTAGTTTAGATCCCAAGGAGTAGTGCAGTCCTTTCCAAAAGTGGGATGTAAACCTAGGGTCTCTATCAAACACGATAGACACCGGTACTCCAGGTAATCTGTCACGCCCCTCCAATTTAGCAGCGGAATAAATCGGGGGAGACGTGAACACGAGTATGGTAACGACAATTGCGCATACTTTCGCAAACATCAGAGCATCTAATAAACAATAATGAAATAACTCGTCATTTCATTATAAAATCACTAAGACTATTACAACCACTAATCCAGAGCCAAAACATATAGCTCATTGACTCCATTACATTAGAAAGAAATCTAAAAAAAACAATATCTACTAGACTCCATTGTACTAGAGTATCTTCATCAACTAATTCCAGGTCACTCAACACTCGGTCTTGTCCCATGGGTGCATCTAACGTCATTGTCCGACTTACCTGAGACACAATAACCAAAAACGCAGGGTGAGCGAACAACGCCCAGTAGGACTTAAATCTCATGAGTCAAGCATGCTTTAAGTAATTAATGCATTAAAGGCAGAGTAACTAATGATAGAGCGAGTCATGTAAAGTAGAGAAAGTAGCAGCACAAGTAACATGGTTCAAATAGCAGATGAATCAAGTATAGCACGATGACTAAAGTCAAGTCACGATAGAAAACAACAATAGCAAGTAACGGCATTGTCAAGAATAGCAAGCGACATGT
Organism: Colocasia esculenta; assembly: GCA_014218235.1. Lineage (NCBI taxonomy): Eukaryota > Viridiplantae > Streptophyta > Magnoliopsida > Alismatales > Araceae > Colocasia > Colocasia esculenta. The sequence continues at coordinate 4,434 of JACBKR010002414.1, forward strand.
ATAGCAAGAAGAGATGATAGTGGATGGTCATGTAAAGAGTAAATTGCACTTTGAATGTGATCAAATCGCGATAGCACACAGTAACTCAAGATAGCGAGTATCAAGTAGAGCAAGTAGAGTGTATGACAAGATAGCGTGTAACGAGATAGCATGTAACGAGATGCGTGTATGGTTGCACAACGGTGCACTGGTGGAATACGACAGTAGTCACTTCTAGGACAGTAGCCGTTTCATGATTGTACATTATGTCTGAACTCCTCAGACTAATGTCAAACAGTTTGTGATAGCACAGTAATATCACAGTACGTCTGAACTCCTCAGACTAAAAGGATAGTAGTCAGATGTCTAGCCAAGATAGTATAGTCAGAACGGTGCAATGCAAAACACCGTCAATAGCCCCTGCAGGTATTTTCGGGTGGCTCTCTGCCCCCAGGACTAGATTGGAGCCCCTCGGACACTCTCCGTGCCCTGCACAGTATGCATTGATACAGTAGAGTCACAAGACCCATATTATAGCGCTAGACAGTCACGAAATAGCACAAACGATAGGAGCACACAGCTCAAAGGGTAACAAGAGAGTGCTAGATGAATAGATGAGAGAGACGAGATAGTAGAGTGAACGTGAATATGAGTAGACGAGCGAGTATAGCATAGATGAGATCTTATGGTCATTGCACATGAAACGTCGAGTAACGAGTGATGGTAACAGTTGCACAACATGCACGTAAGGTATGGCAGTCAGGTGGAACTCACGATCTTTCCGCTGGCCTCGTTATGCACAGGTCCAGAGGTCCGGCGTGATTCAAGATAAGAGCGAGAGAACAATCTAAGGCCGTTGGATCTTACTGATCCCTAGAGTGTATGATAGGTATTAGGGTACAACCGGCTCTTCGACCATGTGGGAATCCATGATCAGAGGAGACTTACGGAGGCCTTGCAAAAGGATTCACTAGTCCGACGGAAGGAGTATCCGATGGAGAGTTCGTCCAAGTCAAGAAAGTGTGTAAATATAGAAACAAGTGCTCGACGTTCTAGAGGAATTCTAGAACAGTGGAGCGTCGAGATCGGTGTTCTAAATCATCGCACGAATCGTAAACGAGTACTTGTTAAAGTAAGGTAATTAATTGCAATAATTACCAGATATGTTATGTGTCATATTCATACAATTTAAGCCGTGTTTGGATGGTTCAACGTGTGTGTGTATGTGTCATGAAATCAAGGATATGAAAGATCAAGTGATTGACTTTTATTAGATTAAAATACAATCAATACTTACAACTTGTTTTTATGTGGTTAAGATCGTCAACATGATATGGAATTATGGTGGTACAACAAGACTTGCAAAAGACTGATTTTCAGGCCCAAAACTGAGATCGCGACGTGGTCTTGCAAGGATCGCGGCGGGGTCGTCAGATCAGGCAGGCAGAACGCGACAGGGGTACTGTCGCGACCAGAACGCGACAGAGGTACTGTCGCGACCCGACCTCAGAACGCGACATATCGGGCCGTCGCATTCACAGGGTCTGCGCCTGAGTCCGACAGGGATCTGACATGCACTTGGTTCAGACTTACCATGTTTTGACACAGGGGTGATATTCATAAAACGCCTATATCTCTCTATATGCTGACCTTTAGACAAAACTCTCAACATAGAAAATATCAGGACATCTATTGAAGAACTTTTGTGTTGTGGTCTGGTTGTGAATCGGTCTCTAATTGCATGAAATAGGAAGAACATAAAAAAGACCCTAAACATGCATGACTTCGTTGCGACTTACATGTTAGGCTTGTAACATGAGATGTACTGATATTTGGACAAAACATCTAACATAAAAGATGACAAGGACAACTAGTATAAGAACTTTGTTGTTGGGGTTTTAACCTAATTCGGTCTTGAACCTTGTGACAAACATGAAGAACTTAAAGTTAAATGCAACCTGAAAACGCAGTATCCTGCATGACTCTATTACAAAGTTTATAACTCTCTAACTAATGATATTTAAATGAAACACTTAACATGAAAGATGACCATGACAACTAGCTAAAGAACATTATGTTGGAGGCTTGGCCTACTTCGGCCTTTAATTGTGCAAAACAGGAAGAACTTAAGGCTATCTGCAAACCCGAAAACACAGTATTATGCATGACTCTCTTACGGGGTTCATAACTCTCAACTAGAAACTTTTAGACAAAACTTTCAACAGAAAGTTGATCGTGACTACAATTAGAAGAACTTTTATGTTTATGATTTAGTCTAATTCGGTCTCAAATCATGTGCATAATAAGAAGAACGGGAAAAGCCCTAACTGTGCGCGACTTAGGGAGAACGACTAATACACAAAGTATACTCCATGAAAATTAGTAAAATCAGAAGCAAATGAAGCTAGACACGAAGCTCTACAAGATGGTATTATTTTGCTTTAATCTTGACCCAAGAATGCCTACTTTGAACGCAAAGAACTCCGGTAGGTTCCTGGTTCGCTACAGGGCGAGGTGGAAGAAGACCACGCTTTTCCCCAGCCTCTCCTCTCCTCCAGCGCCCCAAACTTGCTGCACACGACCCCAACTTGATGCTAAACCTTCCCCAAACGTTTTGTGAAGAGTTCTTATAGTTTTAGGGTGCTACTTCATGTCCTAATGGGACTAGGAAAGAGGGCTGCGAATTTCTGCATTCTAGTTTCCAAAATCTGAGATTCTCTCACCCAAAGGAGGTAGCAAAGGTTTAGGAAACCACCTCTTAGAGTTGGATCCGGTTTTGACTTACCTTGTTTGACTAATTACCCTAATTTAAACCCTAATGTGCCCTTCACAATTATTGCATATTTACAGGTACGAATTTCTGAGTATTTTTATGTTCCAATTTTATTATTTGGCTAAAAGTGATACATTGGCCCATTTTCATTAATGGGTCAATAATACATAATGTTATAAGTCTCTCCAACCTATTTATTTAATTTATGGTTGGGTTATTTTTCCGTGTTAACAATTTTCCGACTTAGTTCCCTAATTCGGTAACTTGGTCACGTGTAACGTACACTTGGACAATCGGATTTTTCGTTGCTCGAATCTCTTCATGAAACTCTTAAGAATAATGTTTGAGGTTGATTATAATTTTTACGGAATTTTCTAATGTGTTTTCTCACGTACGATAGTGGTACGTAAGTTCTATCATTTCGATAATACGTAAGTTATTTATTTACTATTTTCATACTTGAATTTGTTCATGGGTCATAAGTTGTCCATTGATCCAATTCCTTTTATGGACTATCCCCACATATTGTTTGGAGTCTACCATAATTTTTATTTCAATTATTAATCCACTTGGCTCATGAAATAATGGATTTTCCAATTTATTCTTATTTACAATAATAAGTCACATAAATTCTAAATCATGGTCCGAATTATTTTTCTATGCCCAAATTTCTTAATGGGTCATTAGATAATAATTTTTAAAGTATAACTATTATTTTCATAGAATTTTTACATGAGTTTCTACTCATGCAATAATGACGTGTATCTTTTAGCTAGTTTGGTTTTTTATAAATTGACGAATTTTCTATTTATCTAAAATTTTTAATTAAAAAAATTTCTGGGGTATTACATCCTCCCCCACTTAAAAAGAATTGGTCTGCCAAATTCCATGACTTCTTCAGTTACCTATACATCATCATTTCCATGTTAAAGGTAATAATGACGGTGGTTTAAAGTTACCTTCCAGAATGAGGTTGACATTAGGGTACAAAGTAGTATTAAACCAATAGGGTAAGTATACACATTTTATATCTTAACCATGGTTCTACCCAATCCTCACATAAGTATGGGGGTTGTCTTAGACACGGCTATGGCAGTTCACCTAGAACATCCTAGGACATAAAATATCCTAATAAGGACATCCTAGGCTCTGATACCAGCTGTCACGCCCCTCCAATTTAGCAGCGGAATAAATCGGGGGAGACGTGAACAACGAGTATGGTAACGACAATTGCGCATACTTTCGCAAACATCAGAGCATCTAATAAAATAATTGAAATAACTCATTTCATTATAAAATCACTAAGACTATTACAACCATTAATCCAGAGCCAAACATATAGCTCATTGACTCCATTACATTAGAAAGAAATCTATAAAAAACAATATCTAGACTCCATTGTACTAGAGTATCTTCATCAACTAATTCCAGGTCACTCAACACTCGGTCTTGTCCCATGGGTGCATCTAACGTCATTGTCCGACTTACCTGAGACACAATAACCAAAAACGCAGGGTGAGCGAACAACGCCCAGTAGGACTTAAATCTCATGAGTCAAGCATGCTTTAAGTAATTAATGCATTAAAGGCAGAGTAACTAATGATAGAGCGAGTCATGTAAAGTAGAGAAAGTAGCAGCACAAGTAACATGGTTCAAATAGCAGATGAATCAAGTATAGCACGATGACTAAAGTCAAGTCACGATAGAAAACAACAATAGCAAGTAACGGCATTGTCAAGATCAAGCGACATGTATAGCAAGAAGAGATGATAGTGGATGGTCATGTAAAGAGTAAATTGCACTTTGAATGTGATCAAATCGCGATAGCACACAGTAACTCAAGATAGCGAGTATCAAGTAGAGCAAGTAGAGGTATGAAAGATAGCGTGTAACGAGATAGCATGTAACGAGATGCGTGTATGGTTGCACAACGGTGCACTGGTGAATACGACAGTAGTCACTTCTAGGACAGTAGCCGTTTCATGATAGTACATTATGTCTGAACTCCTCAGACTAATGTATAACAGTTTGTGATAGCACAGTAATATCACAGTACGTCTGAACTCCTCAGACTAAAAGGATAGTAGTCAGATGTCTAGCCAAGATAGTATAGTTAGAACCGGTGCAATGCAGAACACCGTCAATAGCCCCTGCAGGTATTTTCGGGTGGCTCTCTGCCCCCAGGACTAGATTGGAGCCCCTCGGACACTCTCCGTGCCCTGCACAGTATGCATTTGATACAGTAGAGTCACAAGACCCATATTATAGCGCTAGACAGTCACGAAATAGCACAAACGATAGGAGCCACACAGCTCAAAGGGTAACAAGAGAGTGCTAGATGAATAGAGAGAGAGACGAGATAGTAGAGTGAACGTGAATATGAGTAGACGAGCGAGTATAGCATAGATGAGATCTTATGGTCATTGCACATGAAACGTCGAGTAACGAGTGATGGTAACAGTTGCACAACACGCACGTAAGGTATTGGCAGTCAGGTGGAACTCACGATCTTTCCGCTGGCCTCGTTATGCACAGGTCCAGAGGTCCGGCGTGATTCAAGATAAGAGCGAGAGAACAATCTAAGGCCGTTTGGATCTTACTGATCCCTAGAGTGTATGATAGGTATTAGGGTACAACCGGCTCGTCGACCATGTGGGAATCCATGATCAGAGGAGACTTACGGAGGCCTTGCACAAGGATTCACTAGTCCGACGGAAGGAGTATCCGATGGAGAGTTCGTCCAAGTCAAGAAAGTGTGTAAAGATAGAAACAAGTGCTCGACGTTCTAGAGGAATTCTAGAATAGTGGAGCGTCGAGATCGGTGTTCTAAATCATCGCACGAATCGTAAACGAGTACTTGTTAAAGTAAGGTAATTAATTGCAATAATTACCAGATATGTTATGTGTCATATTCATACAATTTAAGCCATGTTTGGATGGTTCAACGTGTGTGTGTATGTGTCATGAAATCAAGGATATGAAAGATCAAGTGATTGACTTTTATTAGATTAAAATACAATCAATACTTACAACTTTGTTTTTATGTGGTTAAGATCGTCAACATGATATGGGAATTATGGTGGTACAACAAGACTTGCAAAAGACTGATTTTCAGGCCCAAAACTGAGATCGCGACGTGGTCTTGCAAGGATCGCGGCGGGGTCGTCAGATCAGGCAGGCAGAACGCGACAGGGGTACTGTCGCGACCAGAACGCGACAGAGGTACTGTCGCGACCCGACCTCAGAACGCGACATATCGGGCCGTCGCATTCACAGGGTCTGCGCCTGAGTCCGACAGGGATCTGACATGCACTTGGTTCAGACTTACCATGTTTTGACACAGGGGCGATATTCATGAAACGCCTATATCTCTCTATATGCTGACCTTTAGACAAAACTCTCAACATAGAAAATATCAAGGACATCTATTGGAAGAACTTTTGTGTTGTGGTCTGGGTATGAATCGGTCTCTAATTGCATGAAATATAGGAAGAACATAAAAAAGTCCTAAACATGCATGACTTCGTTGCGACTTACATGTTAGGCTTGTAACATGAGATCTACTGATATTTGGACAAAACGTCTAACATAAAAGATGACAAGGACAACTAGTATAAGAACTTTGTTGTTGGGGTTTTAACCTAATTCGGTCTTGAACCTTGTGACAAACATGAAGAACTTAAAGTTAAATGCAACCTGAAAACGCAGTATCCTGCATGACTCTATTACGAAGTTTATAACTCTCTAACTAATGATATTTAAACGAAACACTTAACATGAAAGATGACCATGACAACTAGATAAAGAAAATTTATGTTGGAGGCTTGACCTACTTCGGCCTTTAATCTTGTGCAAAACAGGAAGAACTTAAGGCTATCTGCAAACCCGAAAACACAGTATTATGCATGACTCTCTTACGGGGTTCATAACTCTCTAACTAGAAACTTTTAGACAAAACTTTCAACATGAAAGTTGATCGTGACTACAATTAGAAGAACTTTTATGTTTATGATTTAGTCTACTTCGGTCTCAAATCGTGTGCATAATAAGACGAACGGGAAAAGCCTAACTGTGCGCGACTTAGGGAGAACGACTAATACACAAAGTATACTCCATGAAAATTAGTAAAATCAGAAGCAAATGAAGCTAGACACGAAGCTCTACAAGATGGTATTATTTTGCTTTAATCTTGACCCAAGAATGCCTACTTTGAACGCAAAGAACTCCGGCAGGTTCCTGGTTCGCTACAGGGCGAGGTGGAAGAAGACCACGCTTTTCCCCAGCCTTCTCCTCTCCTCCAGCGCCCCAAACTTGCTGCACACGACCCCAACTTGATGCTAAACCTTCCCCAAACGTTTTGTGAAGAGTTCTTATAGTTTTAGGGTGCTACTTCATGTCCTAATGGGACTAGGAAAGAGGGCTGCGAATTTCTGCATTCTAGTTTCCAAAATCTGAGATTCTCTCACCCAAAGGAGGTAGCAAAGGTTTAGGAAACCACCTCTTAGAGTTGGATCCGGTTTTGACTTACCTTGTATGACTAATTACCCTAATTTAAACCCTAATGTGCCCTTCACAATTATTGCATATTTACAAGTACGAATTTCTGAGTATTTTTATGTTCCAATTTTATTATTTGGCTAAAAGTGATACATTGGCCCATTTTCATTAATGGGTCAATAATACATAATGTTATAAGTCTCTCAAACCTATTTATTTAATTTATGGTTGGGTTATTTTTCCGTGTTAACAATTTTCCGACTTAGTTCCCTAATTCGGTTAACTTGGTCACGTGTAACGTACACTTGGCCAATCGGATTTTTCGTTGCTCGAATCTCTTCATGAAACTCTTAAGAATAATGTTTGAGGTTGATTTATAATTTTTACGGAATTTTCTAATGTGTTTTCTCACGTACGATAGTGGTACGTAAGTTCTATCATTTCGATAATACGTAAGTTATTTATTACTATTTTCATACTTGAATTTGTTCATGGGTCATAAGTTGTCCATTGATCCAATTCCTTTTATGGACTATCCCCACATATTGTTTGGAGTCTACCCATAATTTTTATTTCAATTATTAATCCACTTGGCTCATGAAATAATGGATTTTCCAATTTATTCCTTATTTACAATAATAAGTCACATAAATTCTAAATCATGGTCCGAATTATTTTTCTATGCCCAAATTTCTTAATGGGTCATTAGATAATAATTTTAAGGTATAACTATTATTTTCATAGAATTTTTTACATGAGTTTCTACTCATGCAATAATGACGTGTATCTTTTAGCTAGTTTGGTTTTTTATAAATTGATGAATTTTCTATTTATCTAAAATTTTTAATTAAAAAAAATTTCTGGGGTATTACATAATCGGACTATTTCCTTCACATACAATGCAGCCAGAACATCAACTGACCACTTATTCTTCACTGGCAAGAAGTGACCGACTTAGTTATGCGGTCGACAATAACCTAGATACCATCGAATCCACCTCTAGATCTAGGTAGTCCGAAATAAGTCCATCCCTATCCCTTCCCATTTCCATGCCGGGATTTCTAGGGGTTTGAGTTTACCTGCGGGTCGCAAGTGTTTCACCTTGACCTTTTGACATGTTAAGCATCGGGCGACATATTCCGCCACCTCTCTCTTCATATTAGGCCACCAAAAGCTTCTTTTCAAATCTTGATACATTTTGGTAGTTCCAGAATGAATGGTATACCTAGTCTTGTGAGCCTTATCCATAATCATTTTCTTTGTCTCTGCATGGTCGGGTACATAGACTCGATCTCGGAACAATAGTCTTCCATCATCAGTTAATGAGAAATCCGGCCTCTGGTCTAGATTAGCCTTATCTCCACAAGTACGGGGTCATTGTCTTGGAGTGTTGTGATGTCCTCCAATAGTGTAGGTTGTGCTCTAACACTAGCAACAAGGCATCCCTTCTCTATGATGTCAGCATCAATATTTAACTTGGCGAAGTCCTCTAATAACTTCCATTCGTCCACCATTAAACTTGACAATGTGATCATTGGCTTTCTACTTAGAGCATCCGCCACAGCATTTGCATTCCTGGATGGTATTGGATCGTGAAGTCGAAGTCTTTGAGATACTCCAACCACCTCCGCTGTCTCATATTCAAGTCCTGTTGAGAAAACAGATACTTCAAGCTTTTATGGTCAGAAAACACAATGAATTTCTCACCATATAGATAATGACGCCATATCTTCAAGGTGAAGACTACAGCAGCTAGCTCCAGATCATGTACATGATAATTATCCTCGTGCTTCTTCAATTGTCTGGATGCGTAGCATATAACTTTCCCATTTTGCATCAGCACACAACCTAGGCCGATCCCGGATGCATCGGTGTATACTTCAAAACTACCCCCAGCAACTGGCAGTGTTAGTATGGGTGCCGAGGTAAGGTGCCCTTTCAATGCCTTGAAACTTTCTTCACATTCATCAGTCTATACAAATGGATTCTCCTTCCTGGTAAGCCTGGTCAATGGTACAGCTATCTTTGAGAAATCTTTAATGAAGCGACGATAATAACCGGCTAAACCCAGAAAGCTCCTAATCTCCGACACAGTTGTCGGCCTTTCCTAGTTCTTTACCGCCTCCACCTTAGATGGATCCACAGAGATTCCCTCCTTGGATATGATGTGACCAAGGAAAGACACTTCCTCCATCCAGAATTCACACTTACTAAGTTTAGCATAGAGTTGATTATCTCTGAACACTTGCAGAGCAACCTTCAAGTGTTCCTCATGTTCTTCTTTGGATTTGGAGTAAATAAGGATGTCATCAATGAACACCACAATAAACTGGTCCAAGTATGGCCTATAATATTGTTCATAAGTTGCATGAAAGCTGCTAGAGCATTTGTTAAACCAAACGGCATGACCACAAACTCATAGTGACCATATCTACTCCGGAATGCAGACTTGTGAATATCCTCCTCCTTAATTCTTAGTTGATGGTAGCCTGATCTTAGATCTATCTTGGAGAAATATTGTGCACCGAAGATCTGGTCAAACAGATCGTCGATGCGGGGCAGTGGATACTTATTCTTTATTGTCAACTTGTTTAACTGACGGTAATCAATGCATAGCCTCATTGTCCCGTCCTTCTTTCTGACAAATAGCACTGGCGCTCCCTACGGGGATGTGCTAGGCCTGATAAAACCCTGGTCTAGCAATTCTTGGATCTGTCTTTTCAACTCCTGCAATTCAACAGGGGATATGCGATATGGAGCCTTTGAAATAGGGGCTGCCCCAGGGAGTAACTCAATGGTGAAGTTTACCTCCCGCTCAGGTGGTATACCAGGTAATTCCTCTGGAAATACATCAGGATAGTCCCTGGCTATTGGAATGTCTTCTAGGGTTGGTTTCTTCTTTTCAGTTGCCAAGATGGAAACTAGGAAAGCATCACAACCCTGGTTGATCAGCTTAGAGGCCTTTAGGGAGGATATCAAGATAGGGTGTTTGTGATAATGGGTGCCAAGTAGTGATAGAGTTGGAAGGTTTGGTCTTTTAAAAGTGACCCTCCTATGGCGACAGTTTACATCGGCATCATATTCAATTAGCCAATCGGCACCCAAATGGCATCATAACCCTTCATGTCCAAACAGATAAGGTCGGCAGGGAGATTGTGTCCTCCAATTATAGTTTCACATTTCGATAAGTAGTGAGTGAGTTCAGATTCTGAGCCTAGTGGAGAGGCTACAGTGATCTTGGATTTCAAGGGTACAAGTTTGATAGGTAGAGTTGCAGCAAATGTGGTGGAAATAAATGAATATGTAGCTCCAGTATCAATAAGCACAAATGCAGGTTGCGAGTGTATGAAAATGGTACCTTCCACCATACCCCCTTCCTCGGGTAGGTCAGCTTCTAGGACAACATTAAGGCGTCCTTGACGTCGTGGTACATTCGGGGCTTTGCCTAGTTGGTCCTTCATCATTGGACAGTCAGGAATATGGTGGTCAAGACCACCACATCTCAAGCATGCCCCGAGCTTCTTCTAGTATTCTTCAGCTCAGTGCCCTGGTTTATCACAGAATTTGCAGTTTTCAACCAACTGCCTACCTTCCACTTTGACTCTCTTTTCTCCAGTAACATCTCTTCCGACATTTGGCCCCTTGTTGTTGTTGTTGACGTTGTTGTTACGGAAAGTTGGAGCAATATTAGGTGCTCCCTTCTTGATGAGACTGGCTTGGAGTTGTCCTTGCCCCTCATGCCCTCTACCTTGGCCATGGTGTCTTCTACCAGCTGAGCTCTTTGGACCATCTCAGTGTAAGTTTGAATGGTGTGTGGTCCGAGCCTTTCAATGAACATGGGCCTGAGCCCATCCATGAACCGAATTGCCTTAAGTCTTTCAGTTCCCACCAAGTGTGGGGCATACACAGCAAGACGCGCGAACTGAGCCTCATACTCAGACACGGACATTCCTTTCTATTTTAGTGCGGCAAACTCCGCTGCCTTCTTCTCCTTAACTCTCTCAGAGAAATACTTTCCCCGAATATCTCCAGGAATCTGGCCCACTCCAGTTCGCCAACATTAGGCAGGTGGGCCGATGTGGCCTTCCACCATGCTCGGGCATCCTTAGTGAATTGAAAAGTGGCCAGTACCACTTTTTCCCTATTAGTGCACTGCATGACTTGGAAGATCCTTTCTATCTCCTCCTGCCAGTTCTCTGCTTTTTGCGGATCAGGGGCTCCAGAGAAACGAGGAGGGTTCAAACTCCTAAAATTACGGTGCAGATCACCGGCTCCATTTCTAACTGCAACAGCCTGATTTCCAGCCTGAACCACATTTTGCAGGGCCTGAGTCAATCCAGCTACTGTTTCTTGCATAGCTTGCCATTGGTTGCGAGCCATTGCAGTTGAGTGTAAGAGTTATGACGGTTCCTGAGAAAAGGATGGAAACCAATTAATGTCTCCAGATACATTATTAGAGTCAATGGGTAGGAATGTTTAATTCTTGCTAACATATTCCTAGTCTCTACCCATTCTCACCAGGTACTGTATTTAATTTCCATGACCTAGGTTCCATAGGTATCTCCTATTCCTGAAACATATATCCTATTTGGTATTCCTAGGCTTTGATACCACTAAACTATCACGTCCTGAGAATTACGCAGTGGATATTAATAATAATTTGGAAATAATTCGAGACGATAACCCGAGACGTGAACAGTCGGCAAATAAGCCTCTAGCTAGAATGCACTAAAAGTATAACAACATACATCATCATAGGGCCCAAATATTGAACTCAACTAATCTTTTATTCAAATCCCAACTCATTATATTCCAATGGAAACTATTACAGGACTAAGACTCAATAAAAGAAAAAAGTACATAATACCTCACTTCCTACTACATTGTTCTAACACTCAAAATAACTAACTATAGATAGACTCATAATTGGAACGCTCATCACTCGGACGTATTCCCATCCTCGACTTGCTCTTCTTCTTGATCTTCATAGTCACCTAGATTGGGTAAAAGTAGGGAATGAGCAAACTAGCCCAGTAGGATTTATATCTCAATGTGCGGGCAATGATATAAGTGATTAACAGTTTAGAAATAGGTAAGCACGATGATTGTCATGATATGCATGTACGAATAAAACTCGTTAAAAACATGATACATGAACAAGCTAGATGGAGTGATCATGATAGAACAAGATCTAGAACGATATAACAAGATAGAACTAGCAATATATCACTTTGTACAAGCACGCAAGATATCACTTGATGTCAAGAACGCAAGATATCACTAATTGCATTAAATGCAGGATGGCCATATCACGCAAGAAAGCAAGTAAGAATGTACAAACACGATCAAGTAACACTAATCAGGCACGTAGACACTAATGTACACCAAGAAAAGATCCATCAAGAATGTACACCAGGACACGTGTATGTGGTTATTGTATCTATCATTCATAAGCAAGCAAGACTCCCAGCGCTGATGCAATGTCAGTAATCATTATACCCCATGGTTAATAGTATATTTATGACTCTCCGTCACTGGGGCTAGACTGGAGCCCTTGGACACTCGCCGTGCCCGGTCAGCATCTCATGTAAAATTTTAAATGTAGATACCCACAGTCATTAATAATGGCCAGTGAGAGTTTCAAAATGTAGCTTGTGTAACGTCATGTTCATGATGATGATGGGAACAAGTAATAAGTAATTGAATATGATTTCATGATAACAATAGTCAAGAGATAAATTCGGCAGCATAACGGTGCAATTTATACTTTAGTTTAATCTTACATTAATGGCTTTAGTCTAGATTGTAAATCACACTCACAAGAACAAGATGAAAAAGAAGTGCACGCTATCTCCAGGGAACTTCATGGTACATCCAACTCGTCGGCCTTGTGGGAATCCATGGTCAGAGGAGATTTACGGAGGCCTTGGAGAAAAGGTCACTAGTCTACCGATTCGGAATGACCGGTAGAGAGCTTCCAAATTCCCAAGAAAGGGCTGCCTAACAGTGCAAGTGTGTAGTGATGTACGCATCTCAATCCACAACCATTGGATTTAAAGTTGCGGAAAACACTTAACATGATGGCACGAATTGAACAATGCATTTAACTACACATGGGTTTGCAAGATTTTAAGAATAATAATTATCATTTAAAACATGGTAGAATAATGGAAAGATTGAATCACAAGTTGCATGAATGGATCATAACATTTAAAGAGCAATTAGAATAACCTTCATGTAATTAAAACTTTTAAATAGGTTAACCACTTTTAAGCCATTAAATAACCATCATGCATTGATCAGACCTAAGACATGTGAATTACATGCTAAAAATCATATTTAAACAGACCTCAGGTGCAGCGGTTAGATTTGCAAGAAAATAAGTGGGTTTCATGAAAAATCCTGAGGTCGCGACGGACCGTTGTAAGGTCGGGACGGGGTTAGATCAGATCGCGACAGTGCCTTGTAAGGATCGCGACAGGCTTGTCTGATTAGGCAGGCAGATCGCGACGGGTGCTTATGAAGAAGGCGACATGGTTGTCAGACCCGGAGGTCAGGTCGCGACGGCGGTCCGGTCGCGATCAGATCGCGACGGAATTCTTGTCGCGATCTGCCTGAGAACGCGGCCTATCGAGACGTCATGTTCTCAGGTCCTTGGCCTACGTCTTCCAGAGAAAGGACAACACTTTGGATTGCAGACCAGACTTTCCCTGTTTTCACACAGGGTTGTTCTAAAATTAAGAACAAATTGTACAGTGCATGAAAAATAACGAAATCAGTTTTAAACCAACCGAGACATGCAAGGGTGCTTCCAGTAAATCAGAATTAGAAAACAATGATGGTTTCCACAGGCTTTAATCAAGTCCAACACAACATAAAACCAAGTGCCACCTGAAAACGTAGTGTCATGTAGAGACCCTCTTATCACGCTTATAACTCTCTAACTAATGACATTTAGACAAAACGTTCAACATAAGACATGATGAGGACAATTAGTAGAAAGACGTTCATGTTGTGGGTTTGCTCTAATTCGGTCTCAACTCGCATGCAACATATAAAGAGCGGAAAAAAGCCCTAACAGTGCGTGACTTGGGGAAAACACTTATAACTCAAAATATACTCATTGAATTCGATGAAACTAGTGGGAAATGAAAGTTAACTTGATGCTCTAAACATTGGTATATGATATGTTAGGTTTGGCCCAAGAAAACCAACCTTCTGGGTTGAAGAAGTCCCATTTTTCCAGAAAACCCGCGTTCAGACCACTTGGAGGAAAACGCTTAATACTCCGTGTATACTACATGGAATTTAGGCATTCCACTTGGGTTAAGACGTATACTTGACCCTATTTCCGGGGGTATAAGCCTTTCAATGTTTGGTTTAGGTTTGGCCTACCTTTGATCGACTTCAAGTGGACGGTTTGTGCAGGTCGAAGTAGACGAACGGGGGAAGAAGATGTCCTTCTTGTGGTCGATCCACAGCTCCCTAGCCCCCAAGAGCTCCTCCACATGACCCCAGCAAGTTGTAAACTCATCCCTAGGGTTTGGGTGAAGAGTATTTAACAAACCAGGTATTTAGGAGTCCTATTGTAACTAGGAAAGAAGGGTTGCGGGATTGGCTTGTGTATTTCAAAAATTTGAAGGTCTCTCCCTCCTTAGAGAGTCTTGGCCATCAAGCAACCACTATGGGTGGGTAGGCACGAATTTGGGTTGCCAAGTGTGCAAGATCTCTTTCCAATTCAACTCTAATTGCCTCTTTTTAATTTCAGCTAATTTAAGCTACGAATTTCCATGCATTTTCTAGCTTCATTTGATTTTTGGGTCATATGTGGTCCATTGGCCCAATTAGATATTGGGTCTTAATATATAATGTTGGGAGTCTCTCCAACACTTTTATTAAATTTTTGGTTGCGTCGTATTTTCGTGTTAACGGTTTTCCGACTTGTTTCATAATTTGGATAATCATCACAATAACTCTAAACCAGTCCAAATGATTTTTATTGATCCCAATTTCTTGATGGGTATTAGAGGATATTATTTGAAGTCCGTATAAGATTTTTATTTAATTTTATTACTCATCCAAGTACACTGATAATGATTTCGACTTATTCATGAATTACGATAATAATCGCGAAACACTTTAAACTTGGCTAATCCGATTTTTCTTGGCACAAATTTATTGTGGAACATTTAGGAATAATTGTGTGGTTGATTTATAATTTTTACAGATTTTTCCGATGTGTCTTAGCACATACGATAATGATTCGTATGTTTTAAATACTTTGATATTATGGAAATTATTTATTTCCATTTATTCGAATTTTTATATAGTTAAAATTTCCGAGGTGCTACAATATCATTAGAACATCAATGTTTTGATCTTAACACAATGTAGAATAACAATTTAACATTCTTGAACAACATGAATTCTATTTTAGGTTACCTGCACTTTGTACACCTTTTTCTTGTCTGTTTATTTCTTTTATTTGAGATATTTCAGGAAATTAGCAAAGAAGATTAAACTCATACTTTTATGTGCAAGCACACACCTTACTTAGTGCAAGAGTGCCTGACTATAGGCATGTTAATCATTTGTTTGCTTCTTTTTGAACAGAGATAACTTAGCAACACCTTTTGACTCAAGTACAACCAATCTCAAGTGGAATAACTTGGTTACTTAGTGTACTAATCATTGCTCTACAATTTTCCTAAAAATCTTTCTTTTTCCTAAAAATTTTCTTTCAGAACTTTCATTACTTTTCATTAGGTGACAGTAACCTTTCCTTTAATATATCATGGTCTTGAATTGTTAAGATATCATTCTTAACATTTGTTAAAACCAAAACTTCAGTATTTCTTGTGATATAAAACCCAAGACTACTCAAGTGTCTACTTAAAGTGTTTTGCAATAAAAAATCTAAAGAAGCTTTGAGGATAGAGATAGACATTACTCGAAATCTTATCTTTCATCTTCATGTTTAATCCATGAATGCAAATATTCGATATTCAAAATTTTATTTCTCATATAAAATATCAATGGAACCTTCAATAGATTTGAATGAAACATGAAGAGATCAATAATAAGCCAAGAATTGATTCTGTGATTGAATCTTCACATAGAGCAAGATGTGTGAGTTCATTCCAAAAGAGAACAAAAAAGTAACAGATTTTGTTCAAGTATCATTCAAAATGTTGATGGTTGAGATTCAAGAGAGTGAACATGACTGTTTTATTTCATGCAATATGAACATCAACACAACACAACAATTTCAGAATATAGTAGATTGACCTCAATTCACTATCTAAAACAGATTCAAGATGAGCATTTCTGAACACAAACTTGAACAAACTGTGTCGACACAAGATCTTCATTGAGTTGACACAAGTCATAAAAAAAAATAGAATGCAGCAGCAAGAACATTCTTTTTGTATCAAATTTACTCCCCCTTAACATATGCATGGAATGAAAAAGTTTGCAAGTATTTACACATGATTAGGCACACACACAATTAGCTTTATACAAAACATGACTTTTGGTACTTGGCGGAGTATTTTACTCACGCATAATGATAGTTTTCAGACAAGCATAACTTGTCCTTCCACATTTCACCATTTGATATACCAAGAAGTCATAGGGAGGTTAATGTGCACTGTCTATCATGGATAAATTTTTAAGCAACTTGATACAAATATGACACCTATAGTTAAGATGATTATTGTTGGGGGCAGTAACAACAAGAACACTCCTCATTGTTCAAATAGAAATATAAAAAGTTGTTCCAACTTAAATAGTTCAATTCTGAAATGATATGAGATTTTACCTAAACAGTCTTCATTTCTTTTTCAAAGATTTTACCAATGTTCTTCAACATTTCTTGCCTTGCATAGCTTTTCTTGATTCTAGATGGAAGAATATGGATACAAGGCTCATTAGCTTGCTGATCAAGCTACTTTGGGACCCACACTTCCTTGGGTCCTGTAATGAAACCAATGTTAGAATTCAACAATGGTTTTTGAATCCAAACAGATTTTAATTTTTGTATAGATGCAGTTTTTCCATTAATGGAACTATGAGCAGAATTAGTTCTAGAATTCTTCTTTTTCTTGTTCATTGCATCTATGTTTTCATGAATTTTTCTATTTTTTGGATTTTTGATATGAGCAAAAATAGAATGATTTTGTGCAACATTACTATGCCTATACACATAGAATTTCTGAACATTTTCAGTATGAACATGATATTTATTCCTATGTGTGTTGACATATGCATTCGTATGGAATTTCGGAGCATGCACAAAATGATCATTTCTGTACCATCAATCCCTGGAAATGTGACCAATTTATGACTGTAAGCATTGGACTGATTTGGCATGTTTATTGAAATTTTGATTTTTATTCCAGCAATGTTTGTCAAGATGACCAAGTTTATTGCAATAAAAGTAAGTTTGAGAATTCCTTACCTGGTACATACCTTTGCTTGAGTACCTATGCTGGAACCCCATTTTCCTTTGAGGAGCCTTTACCTTTTGGTAGCTTCTAACATGATGGATTTGAAGCTTGCCTTAGAGCACTTTGAGTTGATGAAGAAGGTTGGAACTTTTGTAGAAATTGTTTTTTTTCAATTTTCTGTTTCTGGCTTTTAGCAAACATATGTTTCTTTTTATTTACTGTATTTTTCTTATTTTCCTCCTTTTGTTTCTGAACATTTTCTGAACAAGGACTTTTACTATTTTTTCATTTGATAAAATGAAGTTCTTGTTAGCGACAGTTTTGTTCATTCCAAAAACTTTTACCTTCTCCAAAGCAGTAAAGAGCTCACTTTTCATCTTTTCCTTTTCAGCTCTTAATGCAAAAATTTCTTTTTCTAAAAATTGGAGTTTGTGCAGCATGGCATCCAAACCATTTTTCATTTTATTCTTTTCATTGTCAAATTGTGCAATATGTTTTTCCAATTCAACAATTTTGTTACTTAAATTTTTACAATCACTGTCTAATGGTTTGTCATGCAACATACATTCAATTTTCTTTTTCAGATAATGATTTTCTTCAACAAGTTGTTTAAGTTTTTCATTTACTTGATGATCATGAGCCATGTTTGTAATTTGTTTCTTTATTTGTTCAACTTCAGATTTTAGATTTTCATTTTCTTTTGAAATGATTTGAGAATTTTCAACATGGTCTCTTTTGTTTGGATTTCAAGTTTTAGAATCTTATTTTCAGATTTCAATTTCTTTATTCTTTTATACAAATATTCAAAAAGATTTTAAAAATCATCATAAGACATTCTTCATTATCACTTTCAGAAGTAGAATATGATTTAGAGTATCATTGGAAGTTACCGAATCATTGGAGCACTCTCTGGCGATCAAGCATATTATGCTTTCATTTTCATCATCTTCTGAATTTTCTTCATTCTCAACATCTTCTTCTTCACTCCAAGTTCCAATCATAGTATTGGGCTTATTTTTCTTCCACTTGGGTTGAAACTCTTTTTGAACATCCGAGCAATCTGGTTTTACATGCCCTGGTTTCCTGTAATTATAACAAACAACTCTATTAGAATTTTTATTAGCAATTGTTTCTGCTTGGAAGAGTGTCTACCTGAGGTCCTTTGTTAAGAAATTTTTTACCTTCTTTTCTTAGAAACTTTTTAAATTTTCTTGTAAGCAAGGCAGATTCACTTGAGTCACCTGAGCTTGAAGATTCTTCTTCCTCAGTTGTTTCTTTCAAATTTGGACTTGCTTTAAGTGCTAGTGACTTCTTTTTCTTCATATCATTATTGTTCTTTTCAAACCCAATTCATATGTCATTAAGGACCAATCAATTGATCAACAGTCATAGTAGACAAATTCCTAGACTCTTTAACTACAGTAGCCTTTGTATGCCATATAGAAGTTAAGGATCTAAGAATTTTTCTTACAAGTTCATATTCAGTAAATATTTTTCCTAGACTCTTCAAGCCATTTGTCAAAAGAGTTAACCTACCATACATCTCTGAGATGGTTTCATCATTTTCCATTTTAAAGGCTTCATACTCAGAAATTAACAAATTGAGTTTGGTTTCCTTTACCTCAGAAGTACCTTCGTAAATTACCATTAGACGATCCCATACTTCTTTGGCAGTTGCACATGAGGAGACTCTTGAAAACTCCATTGGGTGAAGGGAGTAGTGCATGATGTTCATTGCACTCCAAATAGCATTTGACTTCTTGACCTGCTCTGATGTCCATTTTTTCTTCATCCTCTGGGAGCCCATATGGTCCACTATTCACTACCTTCCAGATTTGATGATTCTAGGCTCTAAGAAAACTTGCATATGAGTCTTCCAGTAAGTATAGTTTGATCCATCAAAATAAGGAGGTCTATACATAGAATGCCCTTCTGGCATATATCCCCTTAGATCCATTTCACCTTTACTCTCTGGGCTGTTAGACCACAAGGGTGGAGAACCTAGGCTCTGATACCAATTCTTGGATCAATTTCACAGGTGTGAATAGATCTAGAGGGGGGGGTTGAATAGATCTATAACAAACTCAGCAGAAGCTTAAGTTATTAAAAAATTACTCCACATTAAAGATCTAAACAGACTCATAATTTTACTGAACTGATGTGAATGAGTGAATTGATGTGAGAGGAAATTAGACAAGCAATGTGAATGCAAAAACCTATGCAAGCATCTAATTGAAAATAGATCAAACCATTGCACAGGAGATTGTTTAGGTGGTTTGGCTCCCAGACGGAGACCTACGTCCACCCCTCACTCAAACCAAGTGAGGCTTCACTAGACCGCTGATTCACATATTCAAACAACTACTGACTCACAGCTTGAATGCTGACACACAGCTTGCCAACTGCTGATTCACAGCTTATCTGCTGATTCACAGCTTCAGGTCATAAGGACCTCCTTAATCCACACACACACAGTATGGATCAACACTCCTATTACCAGTAGAAGCACCCAACAAGTTCAAAGAAGAAGTTTAAACGAAAATTCAAATACACAAGAAGATCAGAGTTAGGGAAACAATCCTCAAACACCAATCCTTCGGTTTTGGCCAATTCCCTTTGGACTGTGTAATCTAAACTCTGAATCTTCAGATCTTGAGAGTTGAAGGTGTGCTTCAGATCATCTTGCGCATATGCATCATCTGGTTGTGCTTCTCAACCAATTTGATCTGAACTCCTTCAAATTAGCCTCAATTCGCGATGAAATGTTTCAGATCTGATTTACAGAGAGATTCAGATCTGAACTTATGCTCTTGAGTTTCTCCACGGATGCTGAGCTTTGTGCTTCTGCTCTTGCACTGGCTTCCTCTTCCATCTGCCTTCAGATCTTCTTGATCTTCTCATCTCTGCTGCTTCTCTTTTGCATGATCCACGATGCTCTGTTTTCAGATCTGCTGCTTGCACGTTTCCTTCTTCTCCCTCTGATGCTTTTTTTCTTGATCTACTCCTGTTTGAGCACTCCAGAGCTTTTTCCTTGCTTGGCCTTGATCCTCACGTCCTCTTGAATGGAATCGATGGATGGCTCAAAGGGATGGCTGCTTCAGATGAGATGGAGGCTTATACAGCCACTGTGCAGTCCCATGAATGTGAGAAAGGTGTGCACAAAAACCTAGAGTGCACCCAGGCTGCCACGTGTCCAAAAGGCCTTTACCTCATTGCCACTTGGATGAAAGGGCAATTTGGTAAATATAGAATCTCGCAAAAAGATCTTAGAAAAAGATCACAGCCGTTGGATTTTATGCTCTGCATAATTCTTGATTTGCACTAAAAGAGTGTTGACCTTATTTTTCAAGAGAGTCAACCTACTAACCAAATAAACAGTTTCAGCTTACTGGCAGAACATTAAAGACGACCTGATCAATCGACAGAGTCGACCTCCTGAGAATATCTCTAAAACTAGTTCACTGGATGACAACTAGTGTCGACCTTACTCTCAGCTAGTGTCGACCTTACTGGCAACTTGTTCTTCAGGAACTTGTTTGGCAGACTGGTAGAGTCGACCTTACTATCAAGTAGGGTCGACCTACTTTTGTAAAAACTCTATAAACCTATACAAATGAAGAGTGGACCATCAAAACATGTCATTATCAGTGAGATATGAAATATTAAGTACCAAAAATATGTCAATATTAAAATCAAAGTATGAGAGTGTAGACATCATCGGTATGTCATAATCAAAACACACAACTCAACAAAAAGAATAACATGAAAAATAGTTGGGATGTCATGCTGAATAAACTTCAACATTCAGAAAAAGAAGTTGTTGCATTAAAATCTTAAAAACAGAAGCTTCAAAATAAACTTAAAATTGCTACAAACACAGTTTTTGCTTTTGTGAAAAATAAGAAAAATAAAATAAATCAAAATAATATTTGTTTAAACTGATGTGAACAAGAACTCTGATATCTCTAATGAAAAATCAGTAAAATTTCTTATTCAGAAACAAAATGATAAAAAGAAGAAAAATGTCGCTATGAAGAAGAATCCTATTTCTATGAAAAACAAGAATGTTGAAACATAAAACTTTACACAGGATTCCTCCATCTCCTCCACACTTCAGAAGTGCTCCAAGGCAAGCTTCAACTCCACATCATGATAAGCTACTAAAAGGTAAAGACTCCTCAAAGGAAAAGGGGTTCCAGCACATGTATTCATGCCAAGGTAAGTATCAGGTAAGAAATTCTCTTATATGCTTTAATTGCAATAAACTTGGTCATCTTGCCAAACATTGCTGGGTTAGAAATCAAAATTTCAATAAGCATGCCAAACCAGTCCAATGCTTCACATGTCATAGAATTGGTCATATCTCTAGGAACTGTTGGTACAGAGATGATCTTTTTATGCGTGCTCCCAAGCCTCATGCTCATACACATGCTCATACACATTGGAATAAACATCATGTT
The DNA here is from genome assembly GCA_014218235.1 of Colocasia esculenta. Lineage (NCBI taxonomy): Eukaryota > Viridiplantae > Streptophyta > Magnoliopsida > Alismatales > Araceae > Colocasia > Colocasia esculenta. Next base: position 26,591 of record JACBKR010002414.1, read on the forward strand.
CATACTGAAAAAGTTTGGAAAGTCGATGTGTATATGCACAGAAATGCTGCACAAAATATTCTATTGCTATTTATGATAAAAATCCAAAAAATAGAAAACTTCATGAAAACATAGATGCATAAACAAGACAAAAATAAAATTTGGAACTAATGCTCCTCATAGTTCTATCATGAAAGAAATGCATCGATGCCAAAAATAAAATTATTTTGGATTCAGAAATCATTGTGGCATTCTAACATTGATTTCATTGCAGGACCCAAGTAAGTTAGGTCCCAAAGGTAGCTTGATCAGCAAGCTAATGAGCCTTGTAGCCATACCTTTCCATCTAGAATCAAGACAACGGCTATGCAAGGCAAGAAATGATTGGAGAACATAGGTAAAATCTTTGAAAAGAAATGAAGATTGTTCAGGTAAAATCTCATATCATTTCAGAATTGAATTGCTTAAGTTGGAATACTTTTTAATTTTTATATGAACAATGAAGAGTGTGTTTTGATACTGGCCCCAATAATAATTCATCTTATCAATGGGTATCATGGTTGTATAAATTTACCCATGATTTGCAGTGTATGTTACCTCCCTGTGACTTCTTGGAATATCAAATGGTGAAATGTGGAAGGACAAGTTATACTTGTCTGAAAACTATCATTATGCGTGAGAAAAATACTCCGCCAAGTACCAAAATGGTGAAATCAAGTCGACTCTAGAAGTTGATCAGGTCGACCCTAGCTGTTGATCAGGTCGCACTAGTTGTATGTCAGGTCGACACTATTATTCTTCCAGTAAGATGGAACTGTTATTTGGTCAGTAGTGCCGACTCACATGGAAACTAGAGTCGACTCACTTTTTGTGAAAACTCAGAAACGTGCAGAGTATGATATCCAACGGTTGTGATTTATTTCTGAATCTGTTTGGGAGATTCTATAATTACCAAAATGCCCTTTCATCCAAGTGGCAATGAGGTAAAGTGTCACGTCCCGAGAATTACGCAGCGGATATTGATAATGCGGAAATAATTCGAGTCGGTATCCCGAGACGTGAACAGTCGGCAAATAAGCCTCTAGCTAGCACGCACTAAATGTATAACACATACGTCATCATAGGGCCCAAATATTGAACTCAATGGAAATTGTATTCAAATCTCATATTCATCTGAGAAGAACTAGTACAGGACTAAGACTCATAAAAAGAAAAGTACATAATACCTCACTTCCTACTATATGAATCTAACACTCAAAGCAAACTAACTATAGCTAGACACATAGTTGGAACGCTCATCACTCGGACGCATTCCCATCCTCGACTTGCTCCTCCTCTTGAACATCATAGTCACCTAGATTGGGTAAAAGTAGGGGATAAGCAAACTAACCCAGTAGGATTCATATCTTAATGTGCAGGCAATGATATAAGTGATTAATAATTTAGAACTAGGTAACCACGATGAATGTCATGATATGCATGTACGAAGAAAACTCATTGAAAACATGATACATGAACAAGCTAGATAGAGTGATCATGATAGAACAAGATCTAGAAGGATATAACAAGATAGAACTAGCAACAGATCACTTGGTACAAGCACGCAAGATTTCACTTGATGTCAATAACTTTCAAGAACACAAGAATCACTAATTGCATTAAATGTAGGATGGCCATATCACGCAAGCACGCACGAGCACGATAATGTAACACTAATCAGGCACGTAGACACTAATGCGCATCAAGAAAAGATCCATCAAGAATGTACACCATGACACGTGTATGTGGTTATTGTATCTATCATTCAACATGCACGCACGACTCCCAGCGCAGATGCAACGCCAGTAATCATTATACCTCATGTTAACAGTATATCATGACTCTCCGTCAATGGGGCTAGACTAGAGCCCTTGGACACTCGCCGTGTCCGGTCAGCATCTCATTTCAATTTTTAAATGTAGATACCCATAGTCATTAACAATGGCCAATGAGAGTTTCAATATGTAAGCATGTGTAATGTCATGTTCATGATGATGATGAGAATAAGTAATGTGAACATGATTGCATGATAACAATGGTCAAGAGCTAAGTTCGGCAGCATAACGGCGCAATTTATACTTTAGTTCATTCTTTACATTAATGGCTTTAGTCTAGGTTGTAAATCACACTCACGAGAACAAGATAAGTGAGGACGTGCATGCTAACTTCTGGGTACTTCAATGGTACAACCTGCTCGTCCGCCATGTGGGAATCCATGGTCAGAGGAGACTTACGGAGGCCTTTGAGAAAAGGTCGCTAGTCTTATCGATTCGGAATGACCGATAGAGAGCTTCCAAATTCCCAAGAAAGGGCTACCTAGAAGTGCAAGTGTGTAGTGATGTACGCGTGTCAATTCACAAACCATCGGTTTTAAACTCACGGAAAGTACTTAACGAGATGACATGCAATGAACAATGCATTTAACTACACATGGGTTTGCAAGATTTTAAGATAACTATTATCATTTAAACATGGTAGAATAGTAGGAGGATTAAATCACAAGTTGCATGAATGATCACATCATTAAGAAAGTAATTAGAATAGTATTCATGTAATTAAAGCTTTTTAAATGGGTTAGACAATTTTAAGCTATTAAACAAATATCATGTAATGATCAGACCCAAGACATGATAATTACACACTAAATATCATGTTAAACAGACCTCGGGTATGCCTTAAAAAAGGCGTTCAACACATAGGACGCACTTTAAAAATGCAGTGCACAGCGAAAGTAGGTGATACTGTAAAGATACTGAATTGAGTCCACACAGGTGGCCGCCTTCATGCATGAATCGCATCGGGGGACATGGACGCATCTATAGAAAACCATTAAAAAAATATGGGCGGGAAAACCCTCTGAAACGTGTCCAGGAAGGACGTCGCGGTTCAGAGTGGCCCGGACTCCCAAGCGGCGCAAAGACCCACGCGGGCCGTGGACTGGGTCAACAAAAATCACGTTCAGGGGTGTGGACACTTTTCATGGGATCGCGTCGCCTCTGCGCGACACGATACCAGGCCCTTGAATTGCGTTCACCTGTCTGGACGCAGTTCAGGGTCCAGCCCCAAAACGCAGAAAACACTTCTCTCAGGGGGGGTTCAATCATGCAATGCTTATATCTCCTAAACTAGGGATTTTTGGGCAAATGTCTCAACATGAAAGTTGTTAGGAACATGGAATAGGTGCAAACTATGATTTTTAAATAATTTTAAGCAGACTCGAGATGCATGATAAATCAACTTGAACAGGAAAAGTCTCAGACATGCGTGACTTTGGAAAAATGCCTATAATTCAAAATCTACTCATTGGAATTCGATGAAATCGGTGGGAAACGAAAGTTAACTTGATGCTCTACACATTGGTATAAGATATGTTAAGGTTTGGCCTAAGAAAACCTACCTTTGGGGTTGATGAAGTCTCATTCTTTAGAAATCCGTTGTTCAGACCACTGTTTGAAGAACGCTTAATACTGCGTGTATACTACATGGAATTTGGGCATTCCACTTGGGTTAGAACGTAGACTTGACCTTATTTCCAGGGGTATAAGACTTACAAGGTTTAGTTGTGGTTCGACTCACCTTTGGTCGACTCCAAGATGACTATATGTGCAGGTCGCAGCAGAAGCAATGGGGAAGAAGAACAGCTTGGTGTGGGCGATCTCCTGCTCCCCAGCCACCAAGAACTCCTCCACACGACCCCAACAGATATAAACTCGTCCCCAAGGGTTTGGTGGAGACTATTTAAGCATCTATGAGTTTTAGGAGTCCTAATACAACAAGGAAAGAAGAGTTGCGAGATTGGCTTGTGTCTTTCCATAATTTGAAGATCTCTCCCTCCATTAGAGAGTCTTGGCCATCAAGCAACCTCTAGGGTGAGTAGGCACGAATTTGGGTTGCCAAGAGTGAATGATTGCATCCCAATTAAACCCTAATTACCAGTTTCCAATTTCAGCTTATGTATGGTTACGAATTCCATGCATTTTCTTGCTTCATTTGTTTTTAGGCCAAATATTGTCCATTGGCCCAATTAGGATATTGGGTCATTAATATATAATGTTTGAAGTCTCTCCAATATTTTTATTAAATTTATGGTTGCATCGTATTTCCGTGTTAACGATTTTTCGACTTGTTTCCTAATTTAGATAATCGGTCACACTAACTCTTAAACCTAGCCCAAATAATTTTTATTTACCCAAATTTATTGATGGGTCATTAGAGGATATTATTTGAAGTCTGTATATGATTTTTATTTAATTTTCTGACTCATCCAAGTACGTGTGATAATGATTTTTCGACTTATCCATGAATTACGATAATAAGTCGCAAAACACATTAAACTTGGCTAATCCGATTTTTCTTGCCACAATTTTCTTTGTGAAACATTTAGTAATAATGTTTGGGGTTGATTTATAATTTTTACGGAATTTTCTAATGTATTTTAGCACATACGATAATGGTACGTATGTATTAAATAATATGATATTATGGAAATTACTTATTTCCATTTATTCAAATTATTACTTATTAAATTTTCCGGGGTGCTACATAAAGGCCTTTTGGACATGTAGCAGCCTTGAGTGCACTCTAGGTTTTTGTACACTTCTTTCTCATGTACATGGGACTACACAGAGGCTATAAAAGGTCCTATCTCATCTGAAGCAGCCATCCCCTCCAGCCATCCATCAATTCCATCCAAGAGGAAGTGGGGATCAAGGCCAAATAGTGGAGAAAGCAGTGAAGTGCTGAAAGAGGAGCAGATCGGAAGAAGAGCAGTAGAAGAAGAAGAAAGAATTGTGCAAGAAGTAGATCTGAAAACAGGGCATCGTGGATTGAAGGAGTATTCCATCTGATCTTCTCAAGAACCTTCAATTCAAGCCTCTGCAGATCATCTTCAACAAGGGACATCCAATCACTTCTCTTTCATTCATTTTATTGGAGTGTTCTTCTCAATTTGTGTTTGGGTGCTCGTGAGATCTGTACATGCGTTCTGTGCAGATTTCTGTGTGCATGTAATGGTGTGAATCAGATCAGTGCTAGAAGATCTGATTTCTTGTGAACTTGATTTAGCATGTGTGTGTGTGTTCTGAGCAAGTGTGCTCGTGTGTGTGTGGTTTGAGCCATCGTGCTTAGTTTGTGAGTCGTCACACTCACGGTTGTGTTTTGAGCCATCATGCTCAAGGGTGTTTTGGAGTTGTCGTGCTCCAGTGTGTGTGTTGTACTCAGGTTATGAGTAGTGTGGCCTCACTGTGTGAGGGGTGGATGTAGGAATCACTGGTGTGATTTCGAACCACCTAAAAATCTCCTATGCAGTGGTTTGATTTGTTTCTATGCTAGATGCATGCATAGGAATTTCGCCTTCACACTACTTGTCAAATGCTTCACACATCAACTACACACACCCACACAACAGATCAGTAAGATTGTCTGTTTGAATAGATCTATAATTTGAAGTAATCTTAAATTGCTTAAGCTTCCGCAATATTTGGTGTTAGATCTATTCAACCCCCCTTCTAGATCTGTTCATCTACCTATTCGATCCTACAAAATATACATTGCACATTCACAGATTCAAACCATAACATATAATAGTTTGATGATAACAAAATATACAGATATTTATTGATAACAAAATAAATAGATATTTATTATATGACATGTAAGAGAGTGAAATATAATATTTCACATGTTTTGTTTATCAATAAATATCTATCTACTTTGTTATCTTCAAAACTATTATATGTTATGGTTTGAATATGTGAATATGCAATGTATATTTTGAACAGAGGTTCAACAAACTCCCCCTTTTTGTTGATGACAAAAAATATATATTAAGATAAATGCAACAATAGAGCAAATATATTCACATATAAGAGACATGATGTTTTATAGTTTATCTCCCCCTTTCATTTATAATTTGTCTTCCCCTTTACATTACAGAGTTGAATTATATCTCTCCCCCTTTTTGTCATGTTAACAAAAAGGAGTGACAACTCATCATCAGTCAAATACAAGGTTGAGGGAAAAGCTTCATAGTAGGGAAGGAGGAATCTGTGAAGGTTATGTTCAGTACTCTGCAAGCATCTATCAAAAAGAGAAAAGTCCATATGGGCATTTGGACCTAGAGAACATTTAAGGTATGCAAGATGCCTTTTGTAAAGAGTGTGGATAGTGGTGGGAGTTGGAGGTTTGAGATGAAATCTGATGAAAATAATTCTTGTCTTTTGAACTAAAGGAAGAATGTAGAGGTCATAGCCCATAAGTAGCATTCTTCCTGGGCATCATGCTTGGCTTTATAGTAGAGGTTAAATCTGTCAGTCCAAAATGGAGTGGAATGACCCCCTAGGGTGGCATATTTGTGAGCAAAATAGTCATCAATGTTACCCTAAAAGGAAGTGCACTCAGCAGATAGAGTAGGGTAGTATTTGTTTCATTCATATAGAGAGAGTCTTTCCAGTTGAACCAGAATGAGCTGAATGGAATGAGTAAGAGTGGAGTATTTTCTGGCAATAAGGAGACATTCGAACAGTGAGAGAGAGATTTGGTATTTGACTAGTTCCCTGCATTGAGTTCTTATGGCCGTAGTGAGAATCTGTGAGGAGTTGGGACTATCTGCAATGGCTCCAATGAAAGAGGGATATTGGTCACTCACAGGAATATGAGAAGTGGACGGATCAGGATGAGCACTGAAGTTAAGAAGACATTCATACTGATGATAAGAGATGCGAAGGAGGTTAAGAGCCAGCCTTTGTTTGTTGAAGTTGAGCAGTCGATTACAGAGGCTTGTCACCGGTTAAAGATAATCATTGTGGTCAAAGTGAGCTTGTTGCTCAAACCATTCATCCAAGCTAATTGTCGGTCGGCCAGTTCTGGCTCTATGAGCATTGGTCTTAAAGAAGGATCTGGCATCATCTAGATGTTGCTGAAGCCATTATACCTAGTATCAGAGCAAGTCGTGGGTTTGATTCCCAGGGTGGCACTGGGGGGGAGATTGTTGGGCGACATGTTGCGAGGCAGGTGCGCATGACTGTGTCCCACCCTAGGGAGACCTGAGAATAAGGGTGTGGCAGAGGCCAGGTTGGCCAAGTCGTGCCTAGGTTCTGGTGTGGACCTACCTGCGAGTGTTGCTGAGTGTCCAACAGGGGGACTGTACCCTGTGGTGGGTTAAGTTTGATGTCTGCAATATCTTGTTTCCAAGGGTCTTGATTGGATGGCTCCTCAGTGCTGTGTTCATGGGCCTCGGTCTGAGTTCTGTCTGACTGATCAAACTTCAATGTTTATTCAGTGGCCTGTGGTTGCTCCCCCTAAGATGTGGAGGGACCATCAATTGGGGGTCGGTGGGAGCTTTGAGGCTCTTCTGGAGGGGAAATTTTTGAAGGTATCGGCTCAAGAGAGTTTCTAGTCTCCCCCTGAGGATTTGAATATGAGGGCAAGCCAGAAAAGGCTTCTGAAATGAGCTGAGAAATCTTTTCAAATGTGTTGGATGGGATGCCAACCTTAGTAGAGACATTGGAGTCTCCAGGTGGGACTTCACTGGGAATTTCAACTGATGGAACATCAGTGGGGGATTCAGATGTGCCTATATGTGGGGCTTCGACTGACTCTACAACCGAATCGACATTTTGGATTTTAGCTGGTGCAGCAACTGGCCCTTCAGCTAGGGTTTCGGCTGGTGCTGCAGCTGGTTCTTCAGTTGGGGCTTCGGCTGGTGCTACAGCTGGTCCTCCAGTTGGGGCTTCAGTTGGTGCTTGAATTGGAGCTGTAATTGAGGGGTCCTCAAAGATTTGATGTGAACATGGAGGAATGTTGTCCTTGGTCCAGTGCCCATCTATCAATTTAAATTGACTTCTTCTTAGATTTGATATATCTAGTGGCTCAATCTGAGGAACAACCACTTCATTGGCTAAGTCTATTTCAAAATGCTTGAAAATGATGCTAAGCTTCAGACCATAGGGAAGGGTTGTAGCTAGTTGGGCTACTGACTACATTTTCTAAAGAATGAAGGAGGCAAAATTGATTTGATACCCTTGAACTGCCCAGAATAACAGACTGCCATCTCGTAGAGTGATCACAGCATGATTGCCTTGAAGGGTTACGCGGAATAACACGATATGGTAATCTAGAAGGGGGGGGGGTTGAATAGATTACGGCAAATTCTAACTACTGATGGATTCTTTTCGGTGCTATAGCAATCTTAATGAAAACTTGATTAGAATTTGATTAAGATTAAGAAAGCTTGAGTTGATATATAGAGAACAGGGTATCAAACGTGCGTATGAACACCGTGCCTACCAATCATCTATCGCAAAACGTGAACAAACCACAGAACACGATGATTTAAGGTGGTTCGGAGTACACAACCCGTGTATCCTACATCCACCGTCCACACACACACACAAAAACGACTGCTTATGAGCGAATTCAACACAACAATTCAACCACACACACGTTGTCTGATGAAACATGATCAGAACAACTACAAATTCGTGAATCAAGCACAAGGGATGCTTGAAACACAACCACACACACACGATGGAATGGAAATTATGAAA
>JACBKR010002415.1:0-35070 GCA_014218235.1 Colocasia esculenta
CTAATAGGTCCTGCAACTGCTTCTTTAATTCTGTCAATTCAGCTGGTGCCATTCTGTAAGGGGCTATAGATATAGGTAAAGTCCTGGGCAAAAGTTCATATTAATATCAATTTATCTCTTTAGAGGTAATCCAGAAAAATCATTAGAAAAAACTTCTGGAAATTCCTTCACAACATCAATATCTTGAATTGATATCTGCTTATGCTCATTTGATATAGCCATTACACTTGCTAGGTAACCTTGACAACCATTTTTCAGCCATTTAATGGCTTTAAGTGCTGATATAGTCTTCTTGTTTCCATTGGCTTTTGGACATCTATAACTGAAATATGCTAATCTCGGCCTTTTAAACGTTAACATTTTCCTATGGCAATCTAGTAATGCATGATTTTCTGCTAACCAATCCATTCCCAGTATAATTTTAAAATCTTGCATGTTATCCAATACATATACATATGCGGTAAGTTCATGCTCTCCTATTTTCAGATTCACTTCAGGGATGACAGAAGTAAGAATAGCTATTTGACCAGTAGACAGTCAAGTACCATACTTCCTCCAATTTCTCTGGTTTCTAAGATATATAATTAACAAATACCCGAGAAATAAAAGAGTGAGTAGCTCCAGGGTCAAATAATACTCTAGCATACATATTTTCAGTCAGGAGAATACCTTCAGCCATAGTGGGGGTGTCTTGGGCTTCCTCCTTTGTTAGAGCAAAGACTCTAGCTGGTCCTTTGGGTGGTTGTCTTGGGGCTTGCTGAAAGTAGGGTTGTGGCTTTTGTGCTTTTGAGTGGACAATCCCTAATCAAATGCCCTTTCTGACCACATCCATAACATTTTCCCGCGACTTTCCAACATTCATCACCGGGGTGTCTTCCTCCACATTGAGCACACATGGGCCAACTCTTTTTCTGTTCTCCCTGCTGCTTGGTTGGATCAACCTTTCGCTTCTGACCTTTCGTTTCCTTGGTATCCAAATTTTTCTTCTTACCCCCATTGGTTTCTTTGTTTTCCATATATTCCATAAACTCAGATTCCACTATAAATAGAGTCTTTAGTGCCACTGCCATGCTCTGGGGATCTAGTGGAGCTACTCTGCTCCTCACATTAGGTTTCAATCCTCTCACAAACTTCATTACCCTCCTGAGTTCATTGTCACAATGTCGGGTGCATACTTTTCCAGTTCAGTAAATTGGTTTCATATTCCGCCACAGTCATGTCTTTTTGCTCCAACTGTAAGAATTCCACTTCTTTCCTATCCTTGATGTGCGGTGGAGTGTATTTCTCATACAATTCTCTTAGGAATTCTTCCCAACTAATATTATCACCTCTATTTCTGAATACATTTCCTATGACAGATTGCCACCACTCATCTGCTCTATCCTGAAGCATATAAGTTGCCAGTGTGACCTTGTCCTCCTCCTCACATCTAATGGCCTTGAATATCGTTTTCATCTCTCTAACCCATCCTTCTACAATCTCAGGTTGGCTATTTCCTTTGAAGGCTGGAGGTCCCATCTTCTTAATTTTTTCCAACAGAGATGCAACAGAAATTCTTTATCCACCTATACCTTGTTTGTTCTTCATTAGTGTTTGCACCAACCTCTGAAATGACTGCTTAAAAGTGGCAAAATTAGGAGTCCCAGTACTTCCTTCCTGAGAGTTTCTGGCCGATAGTATATTGGGAACTTCCCCCCTAGAACCTTCTTCAATTTCCTCATGTCTATCCTCACAGGATGTGTCGATAGCTTTCCCTTTGTCTGCCATTTCCTGGAACACCATCAAACACATCCAATTAATTCATACTAACCACTTAAATTTTAAGAACCAAAATGTTCTTTAGAAATTCTTGAATACACATAAATGTTTTATTTATTTCCTTTGCGAAAATGGTCGCAGAGATATCTATTACCCATAACCTTGCTCTGATACCACCTTTGTAACACTCTTTCCCGACCGGACACACATATACATATCACAAAACTTTTGATCGGAAGAGGCGTTACACTGACCAATTTCGCTATGGGCAGACAAATCCGTGTAATGCACAAGATTAGGAAACCATTCCACAAGGCATCCTTTGAAAGTGTTATACATCAAAAAGTAACTGAGTATTAATACTCATTATTTATAAAACTAAGTTTTCTTTCCCTACACCTTTAACAACACTACAAAACTTCTATAAAAACTACTAAAACCAAGCTATTCCTCTTTAAGTCTTCTTCATCAGCAACAGAATTGGGAATCACCTGAAGCTGAGATTCTGTAACACCTTTAATATGAAAGGGGTGGAGGAAACAAAAAACGTGAGTCGGAGGACTCAGTCGGTGATAGTAAGCGAATATAGATCAAAACACATTTGCTCATGAATTTCATACTTAACAGAAACATATAGCTCAATTTGATTTCACAACGAGCTTAAACAAATTTCGGAACAAGAGTCATATATGTCTTTCAAAATTCAGATCATAACTTGATTTGGAAACGAATTCGACAGGCATCATACTGCTTTCAAGAAGTTACTAAATAACGTAAATACATCCTCAGTGCCTAGGCGATTCCAGCACCTCAGATCTTGTTCATTGCGCATGAACGTGGTTTATTACCAACCATCATCAGTCGATTGACTAAGATTTACAAACAAATTGTCGCCCACAGCTGATCACAAGTGTCTGATGCTGCCACAAGTGATCCTAATCCCTATTTAAAGATAACATTGTCTTTAGATCATAAGTTATATTTCATGAGCATAATAAGGTTAGAAATTCAAGGATATGTTGATTGATGATTAATCAATTCATCTTGGTGATAAAGAAGTTTAGAGTCCAAGAAAATGAGATAAACAACTTGTGGGGTCAATAGTATAGTGAGTCTTCAGGGGATGGGACAAGAATTGGTGCTGAAAACATAACACGGCAGCGTCTGTCGACAGTTAGAAGGTAGCTGTCGACAACTACTGGTTTCCAGAACCATGTTTCTGGAATTATACAATGCATGTCGACAGGCAAAAGTCATCTGTCGACAGTTCAGGTCATCTGTCAACAGATAAAAGCTATCTTCCGATAGCTACTGATTTTTCAGAAGTTTTGGGGTTCTGGGAGCTTGAGGCATGTTGACAGATGATTTCCATCTGTCGACAACCGCAAGTCCAGCTTCCAGAAAAAGATCTTCACTACTCTAAAGACTCTTTTAAAGATCCCTATGAATCCAATTATGTTTAACACATCAAATAGAGTCTTGATTACATTTTTAAACATCACTTCCAAGAAGGAAAGAAGTATAAACAGTAAGAGTCCAAGCTTTGCATGTGAATGGCATATAACTGGGAACTTGTAGGAAAAAGACTCTGTAGGAACATGTCTACTCCTTTAAGCAATTCTTTCTCAAAGCTAAACAAAATTCACACTAAGAGAAAAATCTACAACTTTTACTGATCACAAATTAAGGATAATATCAAGGCAAGGGTTATCATCAAGGATTTCAACAGAATATGAAAGCAAAGGAAGTGAGAGTTCTACTGAACATAGGTCAATTAGAAAACTTGGGCTTTCACGAATGAAGAAGCTGTAAGCATAACCTTAAGAGACTGGAATTAAAACACAGGAAGGAACCTACCAGTCTTTAAGATTTATGAACTCCTTTCTTGTTTCAGTGAGTATATCTTTTACTCCACAAGGAAAATAACAAAGCCGACGGAGTAGTAGTCACAGTAAGAGCAACAGCAAGATAGGGATGACAGCTTTTAGCAGCTACAGTCCCTTCCAGACAACGACAGCAGGAGAGGCAACAACAACAAGAGTGAGTGCAGGTACAGTTGCTGGAAAGGTGTGAGCTAAGGCTAAGGGGTTGCTTTTATAACCCAGCATGCTCTCCATGCACGTTGACACCTCCGCCCCCCAGGTGTAATAGTAAAAGCCATTTGGTTTTCACTGTTGACACGTTAAACATGCTCTTCTCATGGCTTAACACCTAAGGGATTGACGTGTGAGACTCCCACTTACGTGAGGTGGTTGCCCCAGCTCCTCACACATAAGCTAAATAAATCCACAGAAATCCAGCTCCGTAAATAGCCCATAATTCAGCTGGCCCAAAGATCCTCATGTAAATATATCCAAATGATGTCCATTTGCATTGAAATTTCAGCCATGGACTAATGAAAAGGTTTTACAAATTATGGTGATTTTAGTTTAATGTTTAGAATTTATTTTCCACTGGGTGAAAAATCACCCAAAAAATAGTTGCGTCGGCTAAATCTCGAGATCCGCACATCAAAATTCCGACTATTAACAATTTTGATATCACCATATTTTTCTAAGAATTTTGGTGTTCTCGTATTTGATTTTTGTTACAGAATTTCGGTGTCACCCTATTGGGGTGCGTACGACCGAAAGTTATACCGCTGTATGATAATGTGTCTTAACACACTCTTAATCCTAAATGTCTCAATTTAAGACTAATTGATATGCTTAAAAAAAATTACTAAGTAAATCATGATGTTTAAAATTTGAGGTATGACATATACTATCCACCCAGGCAGCACTAAAATGTATTTAGACTTGAAAAAGTATTTTTGGTGGCCGTACATGAAAAGAGAAATAGCAGAATTCGTTACAAGATGTGCAGTTTGTCACCAAATAAAGGCAATGCATCAGAAGATCGGAGGTCTACTACAGCCATTACCCATTCCACAATGGAAGTGGGACAACATTGCTATGGATTTTGTGTCAGGACTACCGAGGACAGCTATAGGGCACAATAGAATATGGGTATTTGTTGACAGGTTAACTAAAGTATGTAGATTAGTTGCAGTAAGTATGTCCTGGATAGTGGATAGATTAGCAAGAATTTATGTTGATAGAATTGTTCCATTACATGGTATCCCAAAGACATTGTTTTCTGACAGGGATCCAAGGTTTACTTCTGGTTTCTGGAAAAGCTTACAAAGAGTAGTTGGTACAGAATTGAGATACAGTTCAGCCTATCACCCACAGACAGATGGTCAGATAGAAAGGACAACACAGACAATTGAAGACATGTCATGAGCTTGTTGCTTAGTGTGGGGAGGTAGTTGGGAGCACTATCTGGGCATGGTCGAGTTTGCTTATAACAACAGTTATCACACTAGCATCGGAATGGCACCGTATGAAGCATTATATGGCAGGCATTTTGCAGATCCTTACGGATCCTTCATTTGGTCGTTGTGGTGGCCAATGTGGCGTGTTTCAGGTGTGTGTGTAGGTTTGGGGTGTTTGTGGGCTGGTAAGCTGGGCCCAAAACACTAGCATGTTCACTATATGTGAATGCGACAGTGAGGGACGTCGCGATCTGAACGTGACGGTCCTGCATGTCGCGTTCCTATTGCCTCTGCTGAGAGGTCATCGTCTGCATGCGTGCCACATGTTGCATGCCGGGTGGCATGCAGACATCGGTGTTGTGAAGGTGATGTCGTGAACCGTCACATTCAGGTCGCGACGGAGGGGTACGTCGCATTTCCAACCATTGTGTGTTTTTATGTTGTTTCGGCCAAGCAGAGCTGCAACCAGTTCTGCTCGGCCAGGAGAGGGAGCTTCGGCATTTTGCTGGGCGATTTGGCGGGTTGAAGGTGTTTTTGACATGTTCTTGCCGCGAGGACCTTGCGTGGACCGGGGGAAACGCCGGGAATTTGTTGTTCTTCGTGTTCTTCGCGAAGGTAGGGGAATTCTGTCTGTTTTATACCGTGCGATTGCATGAAGTGCGTGTATGGTTGATTTTTGTCTTTGAGAATAGTATATACCATGTTACAGTATGCACAAAAGCATGAAAAATGAGAATTAAACAGAGTTTGCATGGGTTTGGGTGGTAATCCGGAGAGAGTCCCCCGGATTAGGTTTTTTGCCTGTGAAGGCGACAGAGCTCCCTGTCGCGTTTAGAACACGATAGCTCAACCCGTTGCGTTCATGTTATGGACATGACATATCGTTATGTCGTGATCTGAAGGCGACCCTTCCCTATGTCGTGACCTCAGCCGAGAGGTCCTGTTATGCATGGTTTAAGTGGTAAAATTATCTGTTTATTTTTATTTATTGCGTATGGCAAGTATGAGCGGTGCATTGGCACTTGTAGCGCCGTGTGAGGGTGTTGTTTACGAGGTTAGTAAGTGGTTTATATGACTGGCGAGGTGTCCATGCGAATAGTGTACTGTGTTCACTTGATTGACGTGAGGTTTCACGTGGTTTGTGTGTGCGTGGCGAGTAGTACGACGCCTACCGTGGTTACCTCTTCAGTTGGGTGCCCCAGATTCTGTGTGAGCCAGGCTTGTGCTGAGAGCATGTCCTGGTACTTGTGCACCATCGAGGTCTGTGTCGTCTGTCCTAGACACCCTCACTCCATTGCTTGAGTTGTTTGTCCGGCTGAGGGAAAGACGACAGTGGGACAATGACTTGTGTGAGTTTGTTGTTTGTCGCTTGTAGCGCGTTCGTAGTGGGGGTACAGACACCAGTAGATGTACTGGGCCCCAACTAGTCCTGTTTCTAGTGCCTCACTCTAGGAAGTTCAGGCCAGAGTCCTTAAAGGTGCCAGGCATGGGCCCGTGGCAGTGTGGTTCGTGGGTGTGGTATTGGTTGGTCTCCACAGTTGTTTGGCTTGTTCTCATGGAGCGGCAGCTGGACCTTTCGTCCGTGGCTGTAGGCTGAGAGGTAGACCTGTGTGGTTTGTCTGAGTCAGTTGCTGGTGTCGTGAACAAGTCTACGTGGCTCGAGTGTGGCGATCTCTACTTTAGCACTTACATCGAGTTGTGGTTTTGCCGTTTATTTATTAAAGTTGGTTTGTGTTAACGGCAAATGGTAAGTAATATTTACAGATTTAATATCCTGCTTAGCTTACTTTATAAATTGCTAGCATAGTCTCCAACTTTTGTACTTGAGTTGGTTTGCTCGGTTTTTTTGGGGGAGTTTCCTATTGAGCCAGTGACTTGAGAGGCTCACCCCTACTCCCTACAGCTGAAGGAGAGTAGGAGGTTTCTCTTCTATCTTCCGGTTCGGAGCCGCATCGCAGCGGTGTTGGGCCGACGCCTCCAGCAGTGTAGTTTCTTTTCCTGTTGTACCTCGGGGTATGCCTCAGGCTCTTGTACCTTATCTAAATTTTGTTGAAATTTGGCTATGTAAATCCAATGTAAACCTGTGTGCCATTGTGAATATATATATATATCAGTGTGTTCCTTTGTGTTTTCATAGTCATGTGTATGATATCCCTTGCGAGGCTACGACTCGTTCACAGGAGACAGAGTCGGATCAGACTCATTACTGGGTTAACAGGTTTGAACGACGTGGTCCGTCACAAGTGGTGTCTCACCAGTTGTGGTTTGACTTACTGTGGTGTGCCTTAGAGGTGGCATAGTTGTGGTTGTGGTTCCGTGGTGGCACCTCGTGGTAGCAGGTACCTATACTCTTCATAGCTAACTTTGTGTTGTGTTACGTCGTGTACCAGTCTCCTCAGGTGTAGAGATGGACTTGTGTTCCGTGGAGGTCGTGTGGTGTGACCTTCCACCTGTTATATTTTACCCTTCTTCGGGTATGTTTTCGGTTATGGTTTTAGTGTGTGGTGGATTGGCTTGCTGATGCCAGTCCTGTTACCCTACATCGGTAGGTTGCCTATGAAGCTTGCAGCCTAGGCAGTGGTTTGCCTGTGAGGATTGTAGCTTAGGCAATCAGTTGTTGTAGTGGTTTGCCTAGGAAGCATGTGGCCTAGGCATTACAGTTGTTGAGCGGACTAGTGGTGCTGTGCTAGTCCTGTTGTTCCTCTTATCTTTTGAGATATGTATCTAGCTGTTGAGACTACGTTTTAGTTACTATTAATCATGATTGTTGTGAGCATGATATGGTTTGGCTATCGGTATGCCAGTGAGACCCTTTGGGGGAGGTCTCTTCACTTTTCAGTTGTTATTTTTGGGTGGTCCCTACTGAGCTAGTGACTTAATGAGGCTCACTCCCTTACATCTCTTTCCAGGTGTTAGCTTGTTTCGTGTGGCTTGCAGAGGCTTTGTGGTAGACTTGTACCACCAGTAGTAGAGTCAGTTGTGTTGTGTGAGCTTGTGCTCCCTCGGGGTATGCCCTAAGTAGTTGTACTTTTCTCTTGGACATGTAATAATGTATTATAATGTATTGGGACAATGGTACATTGTTGTTTCCATGTATGCGCACATGTATTTTCTTGTTTCTTATATAGTTGTGGTTGTCTTTTATATTCCTACTGGACACTTGTGCGAGCTCTCCCTTGCGACACTTTTTTTCAATCGTAGGAGGTGGGCTTGGATATGGAGCCTTATTGGGCATAAATATGTAGGGTTGTTACAAAAACAATTCCAAAATACAATTAGAAAGTAACAATTTTAGTTAATGTTACCAACAATTGTAATAATATGCCAATATTCATACATATAATAGTTATCACGTATGTGATTAAATGAAAAAGCTACGCATGTAATCACACGAGATGGTCTTAAGAACAACACACAATTGCACAAGAGGGTAACACGCACTTAAGGACAAGAGAAAGGATAACACGTGTTGAGCAAATACCTCTAAGAAATCTAATAACTTTCTTAGATTTTATAAAACTATGTTTTTGCTATGACAAATCTTTAAATATATGTTTTATATCACAAAAATTTTTTCAGGAAATAATATCCTAAAAATTTCTAAGGCCACAACTATCTCTCAACATACTGAATCCGACTGCCATATTCAACTCCTTCAGAATAGCAGTCAGAAATCAAAGTCCACATTGTTTACATAGTATTTGACTCATATAGTCGAATACCTTTGTTCTGCATTCGACTCATACAATCGAATACCTTTATTCTGCATTCGACTCATACAGTCGAATACCTTTATTCTTCATTCGACTCATACAGTCGAATACCTTTGTCTGCATTCAATTCATACAGTCGAATACCTTTATTCTGCATTCGATTCATACAGTCGAATACCTTTATTTGCATTCGACTCATGACTTCGACTCTACAGTCGAACGTCTGCTCTATATTCGACCAATACCTTCAAATGCCTAAAATACTTCTGTATCAACTGTAGTCGAATCATATTGAGCTCTCGAGTTGATTCACTCTTTCTTCAATCGACTCATATGTTCACATTCGACTACACTAAAATCCTGTACTTTACTTTTCACACACCACCAGTTCTATAGAACATCATCAAATCTAGTTTGTGTATTTTTAACAACAAGATTGTTGTATGACTTCGAAAAGTTATTATTATATTTTTAACAGGATCTTGACATGAAAGCTCTCAAAATAATTATCCTATGCTAAACATGTTCTGAAAAGTGTCTCATTAAATTTCTCAGTACTGATGTCCTACCTTGCCTATTGTTAGCTTCTCAAGACACATAGCATTTATGTAAAATTCAGACGCATGGCATCTGACCATCTCACCTACCACTGACAGACCCATACTTTAATTTTTTGTCTGTTGTCTGCTATCTGTAATACTGATGGGATACGAGGTTCCATACTTTGTACTGAACTTTTCTGACCCACCTACCATAAGGGTATGGAGATACGTTTTTTCGTTGTCTTGTCCTTGCAACAGGCATTTATTGAGCATGTGTTCAACATGCCTCTCCCTTAGCTTTGCTACAAGAGCTTATCTTCTAGCTGTTAACAAAATAAAGACTCGGGAAGAAGCTATTTTGAAGACCTGCTGGGCAATATCTTCAGGACACAAAGAAACTCAGAATTCCTCCTCAAACGGCTATATTGCAAACGGCCACAAGCTTCAACGGTCATCTTCTCAAACGGTCATAATTTGAAGACTATAAAAGGAGCTCAAGAGGAAGAGACAAACATACAATATACTGAGAGATACATACAGTGATACATAGAATCCACAAGTGTTTCAAGTCTCATTCTCCTACAAGAGCCATTCGACTTCCTCAAGCTCTCTGAAGCCTTCATGCTTGATTTCCTTCAGAGTTCCTTGTGCTCAGATAGGAGAAGTTCTGTCTGTGGGTGGCAATTGTACTCAGTGTCAATTCTCTTTAGTCCACCCCCTTTCACTTCAGATAGGATTTAGAATCAATTCTATATCTATTGTATCCATCTGAAGTCTGTGTGTTTGTGCTCAATTTTGAGGCAAACACCCCCTGTCAATCTTCTTTGTACTTGTGTGAGAAGTCTGTCTCTGCACTTTGCCCTCTTGTGAAGGGAAGGCCTTGGTGAAAAGGCATTTCTGTACCCCCTGTATAGGGAAGACTTGCTTGGGAGCAAGTGGGTATTGTAATTCCTCTCAAGGGTGAGAGAAGGCCAATTCATTGGCAGATTAGTGAAATCTCAAGTGGGTGGCTTGAGGACTGGATGTAGGACTTCCATGTGGGAAGGGCCAAACCAGGATAAAAACTGTGTCCAATTTCTTGTGTGATTGTTTCCGCAAGTCTACACTTGAATCACACAATCACTTTGAGTACTAACATGTTTATTTAGTGCTGTGATTTTCAGAAGAAATTTTAAAAGGTCAAAAGTCCTATCACCCCCCTCTAGGACTATTTCGCTTGCCATTTCGATCCAACAATTGGTATCAGAGCGAGGTCTTCTCAGAAGAATCCTAAAAAGATTTGAGAAGAAATGGCATCTGAAGCTCACAACTATGAAGGTCAATCGGTTACAAGACCACCATTCTTTGATGGTGAAGATTATCAATATTGGAAGATGAGGATGGAATGCTTCATCAGAGGTACTGACTTCGACCTCTGACAGGTAATAGAACAAGGTGATTTTCAAGTCCTTGCAGAATCCTCTTCTGGTGCTCTTTCTATTGCTGACAAAAGAAATATGTCTTTAAATTATAAAGCAAAAAATTATCTATGCTGTGCTTTATCTAAAAGAGAGTTTAATAGATTATCAGCCTAAAAACAACAAAAGAAATGTGGGATAAGCTACAAGTTACATATGAAGGTACAGATAGGGTTAAACAAACTAGAATAGACATACTTGTATCTCAATATGAACAATTAAAAATGCTTCCAAATGAGAATATTACTCAAATGTACAATAGATTCTCAAATATAATTGTAGGTTTAAGTGCTTTAGGGAAAAATTTGACAAACGAAGAAACTGTTAGAAAAATATTAAGATCTCTAACAAATGTTTGGACACCTAAAGTCACAGCCATAGAAGAAGCACATGATTTAACACAATTAACTATTGATAAGTTAATAGGATCCTCATGGCACATGAAATAAACATGGAAAGGTTCTCTGAAAATTCTTCAAAGAAGAAAATTTCAAATGCTTTAAAGATTGCAGATTCCTCTTCATCTGAGGATTCCAAAGAGAAATCAGATGACAACGATGATGAGGCTATGCTCTCAAGGAAGCTGCAAAGAATCTTGGCTAAGAAGAAGAAATTTGGGTCAAGGAAATTCATTAAGAAAGACAAGAAGAAAGAACCTACATGCTATGAATGCAATCAGCCAGGACATTACAAATCTGAATGTCCCAGACTCAAGAAAAAGGACCAAGTGGACAAATCAGATAAGAAGAAGGAAAAGAAAAGAAGTTCAGAAGATTCAAAAAGAAGGCTATGGCAGCAACATGGGATAATGAAGATGCTACCAGCTCAGAGTCTTCCAGCTCGGAATTTGAGGAAGAAGAAAAGACAAAATAGCCCTCATGGTAGGACTAGAACAGGTAAATTCTGAAACATCTTTTACTTCCTGTTCTGAATCTGATTCTGATAATATTGAAGATGCATTTAACGAGCTCTATGAAAAATACAAATCCTGGTAAAACAAATAAAATAGTTAAGCTAAATTTAATCAACCAAGAAAAGAGCAATACCTTTCTTAAAAAGGAAACTGAAAGATTGAATCAAAAAATAAATGAGACTAAAAGAGCAAATGAATTACTCTGTGAAGATTTGAAGAATAAAAATAGCAAAATTTTAGAATTAGAATCAAATCTAAACTTGCTCAAAAATGAAGAAAAATTAGTAGAGGAAAATAACTATCTAAAAGCTACCATTGAAAAGATTTCTAATTGCAAAACCTCACTATTTGTTAGAATTAAAGGTCTAGATCTGGTAGAAAGAAATATGGATTAGGATACACTCCTCCACATAATAAAGAAGAGATTATTTATCCAGAAGTGTATCCAACTCCTAATTTGTGGCTGAAAAGAACATAAAAAATACTAAAAAGGTAAATCAGCATAATTATAAACAAAAACAGCAACAATGTGCACAGAAAAAATGCTTTCAATTTGTGTTGTACTCATTGCAATCAATTAGGTCACACTGTTAGCACATGCACCACTAGACATTTAAGATGGATTCCTAAAACTAACCATCATGGACCCAAGAAAATTTGGGTACCAAAAGTTACAACTTAGCCTATTTTGCAGGGTCAACTGAGGGCATCCAAATGGTATTTGGATAGTGGATGCTCAAGGCATATGACAGGAGATAGGAAGCTTTTCACCAGTTTTAGAGAAGAATCTGCTCAAGTAACTTATGGAGATAATGGAAAAGGAAAAGTACTAGGATGTGGAACCATTGGTACTAAAGAGAAGAATCTAATTGAAGATGTTATGTATGTAGAAGGTTTGAAGCACAACCTGATCAGTATTAGTCACTATGTGATAAAGGGCATTTAGTAAGTTTTCAGAATGACAAGTGTATAATTCAGAAGGATAACAAGATTGTCTTTGAAGCAAAAGAGTGAAGAATCTTACACATTGCAACTAGCAGAGTTAAAAGAAGTAAACTTGTGTCTAGCTACCCAAAAAGTGATGAATCTGATCTTTGGCATAGAAGACTTGGTCATGCTAGCACTTCAGTGATCAAGAAGTTGATAAGGCATGATCTGGTTGAAGGACTTCCCAAACTCAAGCTCAGAAAACATGGAATATGTTCAGCCTGTGCAAAGGGAAAGCAGACCAAGACCTCTTTTCAGTCTAAAACAATTGTTACAACTTCCAAGCCATTGGAACTAATTCACATGGATTTGTTTGGACCAATGAGGACAGTCAGTCTTGGTGGAAAATTGTATGGCTATGTGCTTGTTGATGATTATTCAAGGTATACTTGGGTATCATTTTTAGAAGCCAAATCTGAAGCTTTCCAAGCATTTCTGAAGTTCAACAAAGTAGTTAGAAAAATCAGAAATTTCAGATCACAAGTCTCAGGTCAGATCATGGTGGTGAATTCAAAAATGAAATTTTCTGGAGTTCTGTGAGGAAAATGGAATTGAACACAACTTCTCAGCTCCAAGAACACCACAACAAAATGGAGTGGCAGAAAGAAAGAACAGAACACTGTTGGACATGGCCAGAACAATGCTAAATGAGTATAATCTACCAAAGTACTTCTGGGCAGAAGCAGTGAATACAACTTGCTATATCATCAACAGATGCATGATCAGACCAATTCTGAAGAAAACACCATATGAGCTATACAAGGACAAGAAGCCAAATATCAGTCATCTCAGACCCTTTGGTTGTAAGTGTTAAATTTTAAATAATGGTAAGGATAATCTAGGAAAATTAGATGCTAAAAGTGATGAAGGTTTTCTCTTAGGATATGTTTCAAAACTAGAGGCTATAAGGTATTAATATAAAAACCTTAACAATAGAGCAATCAGTTCATGTATTATTTGATGAAACTAACCCCTCTATCAGAAAAATAGAAGAAGAAGAATGTGTTGATGATCTGTGCAGGGATCTAGAAAAAACATCTCTTGAAGAAGAAGGGAAAGATAAAGAAGAAGAAAATCCTCCATTAGAAGATATTCAAGAACAAGAAGAATCACAAGAAGGACTACCTAAAGAATTGAGGTACCATCGGAACCATCCTAGAGAAAACATAATTGGTGATCCTCAATCTCGAATAAGAACAAGAGGTATGCAAATTCCTTGTGACTTCTCTGCATTAGTTTCACAAATTGAGCCTAAGACAATCAATGATGCACTGGGTGATGAATCTTGGATCCTTGCTATGCAAGAAGAGCTTAATCAGTTCAAACGTAGTGAAGTTGGACCCTTGTGCCTAGACCTACTGATCATCCAGTTATTGGAACCAGATGGGTTTTTAAGAATAAAATGGATGAGTCAGGGGTAATTACTAGGAACAAAGCTAGACTTGTAGCGCAAGGATATTCCCAAGAGGAAGGCATAGATTTTGATGAAACCTATGCTCCAGTCGCTAGATTGGAGGCAATCAGAATTTTATTAGCTTATGCTTGCTCTCTCAATATCAATTTATTTCAGATGGATGTTAAAAGTGCTTTTCTGAATGGTTTCATTAAAGAAGAAGTATATGTTGAGCAACCACCTGGTTTTGAAGATAATAAGTATCCTGATCATATTTTCTGTTTAAAGAAAGCACTATATGGTCTGAAACAAGCACCAAGAGCTTGGTATGAAAGATTAAGTGCTTATCTTATATCACATGATTTTATAAGAGGAAAAGTAGATAGCACCTATTTATAAAAAAAATTTCAGATGGAATCTTAATTGTACAAATCTATGTTGATGACATTATCTTTGGATCTACTAATGAATCACTCTACAAATTCTTTGAAAATTTGATGCAAAGTGAATTTGAAATGAGCATGATGGGTGAACTTAATTATTTTCTTAGATTGCAAATTAAGCAAACCAAAGAAGGAACTCACATCTGTCAAACCAAATACATTTCAGATTTACTGACTAAGTATGGCTTTGACAAATGTAAGCCCTTAGGAACACCCATGAGCTCAGGCATTAAGTTAGACAGTGATCCTCTTGGCAAAAAGGTAGACCAAAAGACCTATAGAGGAATGATAGGATCACTACTCTATCTCACTGCAAGTAGACCAGATAAATGTTTAGTGTTTGTCTCTGTGCAAGATTCCAAGCTGATCCTAAAAAATCTCATGTTCTTGCAGTAAAAAGAATTTTCAGATATCTCATTAATACAAATAACTTAGGTTTATGGTATCCTAGATGTTCTGATTTCAAGTTGATTGGTTATAGTGATGCTGACTATGCTGGATGCAAATTAGATAGAAAAAGCACCAGTGGTACTTGTCAAATTCTTGCAGGTTGTTTGATATCTTGGTCTTCTAGAAAGCAGAATTCAGTAGCTTTATCCACTACAGAAGCTGAATATATTGCAGTTGGAAGTTGCTGTACTCAACTCCTGTGGATCAAGCATTAGTTAGAAGACTATGGTCATCAACTTCAAGATATTCCAATGCTTTGCGACAACACAAGTGCTATAAATTTAACAAAGATCCAATTCAGCACTCAAGAACCAAGCATAATGAGGTAGACATCATTTCATCAGGGACCATGTAAGTAATGGAAATATTTCTCTTGAATTTGTTTTACAGAAAATCAATTAGCAGATATTTTACAAAACCTCTCCCGGAAGATAGATTTACTTCAATAAGAAGAGAAATAGGTATGTGCAATCCTGATTAAACTAATAAAGTAGTGTTTGAATTGCTCTGATAAAACCTTCCTTGAACTGTCTGTGAAGGTATCCTGAAAATCGGTCCTATATTCGACTCATGCATTCGATTCATGAGGAACCAATGCATTCGATTCATGTTATAATGATACATTCGACTAATGCAGCCGAATACCTAATTCGATTCATTAATTAAAACCGACGCTTACCCTTCAGAATTCTTTTAATTACTTAATTGAGGTAACTGACACCTCATTAAGGCGCGTCCATTCGTAATTAAATGGTCAAATCAATCATCGCGTCCATTCATAAATTAAACGTCAATCAATCATCGCGTCCGTTCATCCTGAAATCAAGCGCCAGTTACCTTTTTTTTATATAAGAAAACCCCTTCTCCTTTGAAAACAACCGTTTGAAATCCTCCGACGACTCACCTATCTTCTTGCGTTCTTCGCGCCTTCACTGTGCTCCGGCAAAGGACTCTCCGGAAACCATCTAACCCTCATTCCTCCGGATGAAAGGTAGGATCCTTCATCCCTACTGGTCATTTCTTTCTCTCCTCTGAAGTTTCCTAAGTCCCTTTCGTTTCTTTCATCTGGATGGCTTCCGAGTCTGTCCAGTTGACCCCTGACCAACTCCAGCGTCTTGCTAAGATTCCCATTTGCTCTGGGAAGGCTGTTGCGTTCTCTCATTTGTCTGGAAATTTGTCTTGGGTGGAAGAGACTCTGAATGCTATGGGTTGGACCAGAATGTGTCAGATTTCTGAACCCTTTGTTGCCGATGCAGTCAGATCATTTTATGCTTCACTGCAAGTCTCTGATGGGAACTCAGTTGTAGGGTATGTTAAAGGCACCAAAATCATAATTTCTGAAGAGCTTTTGGTTGAGTTGCTAGATTGTCCCAACTCAGGGCACAGGCTTAGTGAGTTCATCCCTTTGGAAAAGCAAAAGCTAGGGATTATTAGTAGCCTGGGGACCCTCAGCAAGCGAGGACTTCAAGTCAATGAGTTTTCTGCTGAGAAAAGACTGATTCACTCTATTATTACCAATATCATCACCCCTAGAGCAGAACTCACTCTTCCATCACTGCTAGGGATGGTAATTTGCTATTTTGGGCAATTTAGAGGCACAGGGTGAATCTGCCAGCAGTTATTCTGGAGAAGATGATTGCTTCAAAAGACCTCCAAGAATCTCTTCCATATGGATCTCTACTGACTCTTATCTTCAAGAAATTTTCAGTAGATCTGTCTAGAGAAATGTTTGTTGGTAACAAGGAGAAGATTGCATTTTCACTTTGAAAAGAACAAGTACTCCTTGGTTGGTAAAAAGCAGAATTTGTGGTACAAAAGTTCAGTCCCTGAGTGTGAGCATGAAGTATATCCTGATGAATCTTTGGTTTCTCTGCTCACACATGAAGCCCCTGCATCCGAAGTTCAGCATGAACATCCTTCCATCCAGATCAGATCTGAAGAGTCCATTCCTGTACAAGAAGATGTTCTACCATCCATTCCAGTCCAGATGTTCCAGAGGACACCATCAATGATGTCCTAAGAGATCTCAGAGGCAAAAGAATCATTTCTGAAGATATTCCAGCCTCTTCCCCCAGGATTACCTCTTTGAAGATAGAGAGCCTGACAACTCTCCTTCTCCATTTGAGACCCGGCCAAGGTCTCAGGGGGAGAGCAGCAGCAGCCTCAGTAATATTTTGGAAATGGTTAGAAGTCAGAATGAGAACATGTCAGTTCTCCATATGCAAGTTGTTTTGTTAGATACTAAGTTTGATAGCTTGTCTGAGGAAGTCAAGCAAATCAAGGATCTCTATTGCAGTTGGTGTGCCAACCAGGCACCTCTAGGCCATCAGGGCCTTTCTCCTCCCAACAGCAAGAAGAGACAGTGCCAGCTCAAGAAGAAGAACACCAAGCAGAACCTCAAGTACCTATTCCTGAGGAACCAGAACTTGAGCAACCTGTCAAAGAACCAGCAGTTCAGGCTGAAGAGCAGCCTATTGAATCTGAGCAGCAGCAAGTTCAGCAGACCACTGAGCAGCAGGCTCAGTTGGCAGTAGTTGTATTTAAACCAAGTGAGCAGCAGCAGCAGCAGCAAGTGCAAGAATCAGAAAATCAGCCAGAAGAAGTGGCAACAGCTGTAGAGGACCCTATGCAGAAGGCAGCAGCCAAGAGACCTCTCGAGCCCTCTCAAGATTGTCAGACTTTTAAGAGAAAGGTGAAGAGGATATTAGTCAAGGATGGTGTTCCTGTCAAACCAATCCTCCCTTCTCCTTCTTCCAGAGCCACATCTCCCACTGCTACACCTGCAACTGAACCTGCTTCATCAGCACCACTATCTCCACACTCATCCTTGGATCTACTTCCAGTAATCACTCATGTAGATCACTTCAAACAAGATGTTAAGTTCTTCATCTACCCCTTGAAATATCAGTTGAACCTCTTGAAGAGTTCACCATGACTCTTTCAACTCAACCTCCTCATTTTTATTCCTCTCTTCCTACAGCCTCAAAATCTGACTCCAAGAAAACAATATGCCTTTAGTTGAGATACTTCCTAGCATCCAACTGTCAGACTCCAAAGGACCCAAATTGGGACACAAACCTTCCTCTCTACTTCCTCCGTTTTGGTATGCCTTCACTCATCACTCTGAACAACACATGAATTTGTTCAGAGAATATCTTGCCATAGAGCCTTTTTGGAAGTTCATGAGTTGCCAGATTTCACATTTGAACACTGGCTTCCTATTTTGATTCAAACTTCCCAACTTTCTATTTCTGATCTCCAACTCATATCT
This sequence comes from Colocasia esculenta, assembly GCA_014218235.1. Taxonomy (NCBI): domain Eukaryota; kingdom Viridiplantae; phylum Streptophyta; class Magnoliopsida; order Alismatales; family Araceae; genus Colocasia; species Colocasia esculenta. The sequence continues at coordinate 18,244 of JACBKR010002415.1, forward strand.
AGGAGAGACACTGCCTCACTCCCCAAGAATTTGTTGATCAATACCCTGAAGAGGCCGCCAGGTTCTTAGAAAATCAATCCAAAACCCATCACTTGACAACTGCTCAGCATCTTTCTCTTTGATTTCATGCTCTTTTTGCAGAGCATCTCAGGGCCTCTCAGGCCAAGTACCTTGAAATGAGATCTTTCAACCATGAAAGGTTCAAACTGGGATTGCATGATGTTTCCATAGAGCAGCATGAGAATTTGCTCCGAGGACAAGAGAGATTACCCCTTCCATGACAGTAGCCTTACCGTCAGGACTTCATCCTCCTTTAGTAGAGTAGTCTCCTACAGAAGAGAATTTGCTGAAATATTCTTCAATAGATTCCTCTGGATTTCTGCCAGATTCAAAATCAAGTACCAATCTAAGCTCAGTTTCCAGAGGTTTATATTTATTCAGTTGTTAAAGAAATCCAAGCATCTCCTTGATATCCAGCTCAGTTTTTCTGAATCTGAAAGATTCACCCCTGAGCATTGGGAAGCAGCCTATCCATCCTACCACTCTCAGTGCCGAAAAATGAAACTCAACATCAATCAATTTCACTCAAACGTTCTCATGGATTTCCATAAGAGTGTCACTCATCGTTGGGCTGAGAGGTACCTCATATACTATCAGGCTAAGGATGCAGCCATCTCACATGGCCTCTATTGGAATCTAACCTTCAACGAATTCCTCCAACTGGCATCCACCAAAAAATTTGTGCCTCTCCGAGTCAGGATGGACACTGACAAGTTTCACTACAAGATTGGTTGGTACAGGAGGCGCCACGTTAAGTCTATCAAAAAATTACCCTCCACCAACCCAGCCTACAATGTTGATGATGTTCTCTTTGAAAATTCCTTCAATAAGAATGAAGAAAAACTCTGGAGCTCATCCAACCATTCCTGAAATCAATTCCTGCTTCTCTCTTGTTGCCTCGTTCAGCTAGAGTCTTAACTTTTTAGTTAATTTCTTGTTTAAACCTGCTTGCTACTATGTACTGTTTGCCATTTTATAGATGCAATTTCTTCCTACTTGTGAAATTCTCAAATGTTTTATCCTTTCTGTTAATGTCACAAAGGGGGAGAAAAAGGTATAACATAGCATATCATACATATCTATTTAAAGACTTTTGTCATTAACAAAAGGGGGAGAATTGTTGAGCAATACCTCTAAGAAATCTAATGACTTTCTTAGATTTTATAAAACTATGTTTTTGCTATGACAAATCTTTAAATATATGTTTTATATCACAAAAATCTTTTTTAGGAAAGAATATCCTAAAAATTTCTAAGGCCACAACTATCTCTCAACATACTGAATCCGACTGCCATATTCAACTCCTTCAGAATAGCAGTCAGAAATCAAAGTCCACGTTGTTTACATAGTATTCGACTCATACAATCGAATACCTTTGTTCTGTATTCGACTCATACAGTCCAATACCTTTGTTCTGCATTCGACTCATACAGACGAATACCTTTATTCTGCATTCGACTCATACAGTCGAATACCTTTGTTCTGCATTCGACTCATACAATCGAATACCTTTCTTCTACATTCGACTCATACTGTCGAATACCTTTTTCTGCATTCGACTCATACAGTCGAATACCTTTATTCTGCATTCGACTCATACAGTCGAATACCTTTGTTCTGCATTCAACTCATACAGTGAATACCTTTATTCTACATTCGTTCATACATCAATACCTTTATTCTGCATTCGACTCATGACTTCGACTCTTACAGTCGAACATCTGCTCTCTATTCGACCATACCTTAATGCCTAAAATACTTATCTATTCAACTGTAGTCGAATCATATTGATCTCTCGAGCCGAATCACCTTTCTTCAATCGGCTCATATGTTCACATTCGACTACACTGAAATCCTGTACTTTACTTTTCACACACCACCAGTTCTATATGAACATCATCAAATCTAGTTTGTGTATTTTTAACAACAAGGTTGTTGTATGACTTCGAGAAGTTATTATTATATTTTTAACAGGATCTTGACATGAAAGCTCTCAAATTAATTATCCTATGCTAAACATGTTCTGAAAAGTGTCTCATTAATTTCTCAGTACTGATGTCCTACCTTGCCTTATTGTTAGCTTCTCAAGACACATAGCATTCTGTAAAATTCAGACGCGCATGGCATCTGACCATCTCACCTACCACTGACAGACCCATACTTTTACTTTTTGTCTGTCTGTCTGCTATCTGTAATACTGATGGGATACGAGGTTCCATACTTTGTACTGAACTTTTCTGACCCACCTACCATAAGGGTATGGAGATAGTTTTTTCGTTTTGTCTTGTCCTTGCAACAGGCATTTATTTGCATGTGTTCATCATGCCTCTCCCTCAATTATTTGCTACAAGAGCTTATCTTCTAGCTGTTAACAAAATAAAGACCTCGGGAAGAAGCTATTTTGAAGACCTGCTGGGCAATATCTTCAGGACACAAAGAAACTCAGAATTCCTCCTCAAACGGCTATATTGCAAATGGCCACAAGTTTCAACGGTCATCTTCTCAAACGGTCATAATTTGAAGACTATAAAAGGAGCTCAAGAGGAAGAGAACAACATACAATATACTGAGAGATACATACAGTGACATAGAATCCACAAGTGTTTCAAGTCTCATTCTCCTACAAGAGCCATTCGACTTCCTCAAGCTCTCTGAAGCCTTCATGCTTGATTTCCTTCAAGAGTTTCCTTGTGCTCAAATAGGAGAAGTTCTGTCTGTGGGTGGCAATTGTACTCAGTGTCAATTCTCTTTAGTCCACCCCCTTTCACTTCAGATAGGATTTAGAATCAATTCTATATCTGTTGTATCCATCTGAAGTCTATGTGTTTGTGCTCAATTTTGAGGCAAACACACCCCTGTCAATCTTTCTTTGTACTTGTGCAGAAGTCTGTCTCTGCACTTTGCCCCTCTTGTGAAGGGAAGGCCTTGGTGAAAAGGCATTTCTGTACCCCTGTATAGGGAAGACTTGCTTGGGAGCAAGTGGGTATTGTAATTCCTCTCAAGGGTGAGAGAAGGCCAATTTCATTGGCAGATTAGTGAAATCTCAAGTGGTTGGCTTGAGGACTGGATGTAGGACTTCCATGTGGGAAGGGCCGAACCAGGATAAAACTGTGTCCAATCTTCTTGTGTGATTGTTTTCGCCTAGTCTACACTTGAATCACACACATCACTTTGAGTACTAACTTGTTTATTTAGTGCTGTGATTTTCAGAAGAAATTTTAAAAGGACAAAATTCCTATTCACCCCCCTCTAGGACTATTTCGCTTGCCATTTCGATCCAACAACACGCACGTTCTAGACAGGATTATCACGGATGTAATTACATGAAAGGACCACACATGTAATTACATGATAATAGCATGTACTTTCATGAGAGAAAAACTCGCACGTTCCAGAAAGTGATCAATCGCGTATGTAATTACATGGTCACGCATGTAACAACATAAGAATGAAGAAGACAACACGACAAGCACGCATGTAATTACATGAAGAGTCACGCAGGTAAGTTCATGAAAATGAATTGACACGCACGAAATGGAGTAGCAAACAGCTAGAATACTTGTGACCAGGCCATCATCTGCTAGTTGGGATTGGTGGGAACACGAACCTTTCTCTAGACTGGATCAGAACCCAATAACTAGCATTGGTCGGTGTAACACGATTGCCAACTACCATTGAGCACGTAATCATTAGAGTAGTCAAGATAAATGACAATAGAAGAACATCTATCAGTCTGAATGGAATAACCCGCACCCACACGAAATGGAGTAGAGAGCACCTAGAATGCTTGTGACCAGGCCGTCATCTGCCAGTTGGGATCGATGAGAACACGAACCTTTCCTAGGACTAGATCAGAATCCAATAACTTGCATTGGTCAGCATACCACGAATGCCAACTACCATTAAGCACGTAGTTATTTGAGGAGCCAAGGTAAATGACAATGACGAGAGAAGAACATCCACCCGTCTAACAGGAATAACCCACACCCGCATTGTAGCAACCTGAATTTCTCGAAAAATAAAATTCAATAATATAAAAAGGAAAATTAATTAGAAAATCAAAGAAAAGAGAATTAAATAAAACCCATTAAACGAAAAGGAGTAATGGACTTTGTTAAATAGACCCTCACAAATTTATTGGGCCAAAATACGGATTTTTAAAAGTGGAATAATAGGAAAATATCCTAAATTCTTAACTTAAATATTACCTAAATGTAAAAAGGGTAACTTCATCGGGCTGTCCCCGTGGATTCCAGAATTGTCGAGTGTGGTGTGCTGCTGGTTTCCATGTGTTCCTGCTGTAAAGTTCATGCCCAAGAAAGCTTGGACCATCTGTTCATCTCAAGTGATATTGCTAAGGAGTTATGGTCCTGGATCGCCCCCCTTTTGAGTAACCATATAAATTGGAGTTCTCATGTTACTACAAGGTTTTGCAGTGTTCTTCCTTCAACCAGGATTAATTCGCCATTGTTGTTTGCTGGTATGGCTACCTGTATACTCATGCTCTGGGAGGTTTGGAAGACCAGATGTTCTGCTCGGATGGAGGGAATTATTCGCCCTCTGGAGGTTCTAAAGCGTTCAGTTATTTATTTCGTGCGCCGCATCTTGGAGACTGTGAAGTTCAAAGGCTCGATCTCTTATCAAATTTCCTCTATTCTTCACTCTTTTGATTTTCAGGTGGAGGCTAGAGTTAAGCTTCCTTTTCTGGTCAAGTGGATGCCTCCGTCGGTAGATTTGTGCCTTAATGTTGATGGTGCTTCTAAAGGAAACCTGGGTGACTGTGGCGGAGGAGGTTGCATTAGAGATACTCATGGGAACTTTATTTGTGGATTTGCCTTCTTTTATGGTTCTGGGAGCAGTATTTTGGCAGAGACAAGGGCGCTTCATGATGGGCTGCGATTAGCTATTGACCGTCAACTCCAGATCTCGGTGGTTTTTTCTGATTCAGCAACTCTGCTTAGTGCCATTGCTGCTGGGCGGGTTCCTCACTGGGCTGTGTTTCCATGGTGGCGCGGGATAGTTGAGATGCTACACATATTAAAACCGCAGCTTGTGCATACTTTCCGGGAGGGTAACCAAGTGGCTGATTCCCTGGCTAACTTCGCTTGTAGCAATGCATCTAGTTTTCTTTTTTTGGAGTTGTCTTCTATTCCTCCTTTAACGAGGGGTTCTTTATTGGTTGATAAGACGGGGCTTCCTAGCTTCAGGAAGTGAGCTTGAGTTTTGCTTGTACTTGGGGGCTTTCCTTGCTGGAGATCATTTTATAATGTCGGGTGTACTGTTCCTCATTTTATTCTATAATATCTACCCCTCTGGTGCTCGCCGTGTGGAGTGAGAACATCTTCTCCTGCTGGGAGGGGGTGCACTCTGCTTGTCGCTGACCCATTGGTGGCTTTAAAAAAAAAAAAGGGTAATAAAGAATTAAAATAAGTAGTTTGAGTTGGAATTGGATTCCTAACCCTACCCTAATTGCTTGGCCACAATTTAGATCACATCCTAACCCAATTAGGTGTTGTCAAGCTTAGAAGGAAGGAAGGAATTAGGAAATCTTGGAATTAAAGGCGAATTAGAGTCCTATTAAGAAATAGAAACCCAACAAGCATAAATACTCCCTAAACCCTCCATGGCCGGCCCTAAATCATCGTTGGGGCTTGCTAGATGTGGAGAGGAGGCCAAGGAGAAGGAGAATTTGTGGGGAGAAGGATCTCTCAAGCTTCAACCCTTGTTCATCAAGTTCTAGCCCTAGAAGAGAAAAAGAGTCAAAGGTTGGCATTCTCACGAGCAAAAATTACAAAATTTTGTCTGTAGATTGTTCCAATCCTTAGGAACAAAAGCCCTCTTGTTTTATAATTTTCCATCGAGCCAATCTTTTGTTGTTTATTTTTTGAAATTCTGCAACTATCATGACCCCGAACCCTCTTCTTAAATCTTGTTCTCCATGTACACTCGACCCCATGCCATGAAATATTAATTGGAGATATTGATGGATGTTAGGCATCGTTTTCCCCTGAAAGGCCTAATTTTCATCCATCCTACGTTTCGAATTAATTCTTTTATCTCAACTGTGTACTGCTCCATGTTCTTCATTAAGTAACTTGATTAAACCATGTCGAAACCATGAATGTATTCAAATTCCTATTTACTGTAAGTACTCTCGCATGTCTAGATCAGTTTTTAAGTGATTTCGTAATTTTTCATCGACTGTACATTTAGTTCTTAATTTCTGAACGTCCCTGTGTCAAAATAAGGAACCTAGTCCGCAATCCAATGCACTGTCCTCTTCCTGCTCGGACTCAGGTGCAGAACCTGAGAACGTGATGGCCTGATAGGCTACATTCCCAGGGCTGATCGCGATAGCAATGCCCGTCACATTCTGAACGCGACAGTAACTGTCGTCGCGATCTTGCAGCATTCTCTGACTGACCTATCGCGTTCCTTGCATAACCCTATCATGTTCTACTCTGACCCTGTCGCGACCCTTACAGGGGTACGTTGCGATCTGGGGTTTTTGCATGAAAACCAATGATTTGTGATACTCCAACTGTCTACAGTACATATACCCTGGTTAACAGTCACCAACGCCGTAAATAAAGTTGTTATAAATCAATATGGGTTTAATGACTTAAAAGACATGCACATGATCTTGTCATATCTATGATTTCTTGCCACATGTGCACACACTTTGAACCATCCATTATGTCTTAACTTGGCATGAAAATATCTCATAATACATCTGGTAATTTATTTCAATTATATATTTAAATTGCCCTATTTTTAAATGAACTTGTCTTTGTTTTCTCGCGATGTTTTGGGAATACCGTCACTGATGCTCCACTGTTCTAGAATTCCTCTAGAACATCGGGCACTTGTTTCTATATACACACTTTCTCTTGACTTGGACAAACTCTCCGCCGGATATTCCTTCTGCCGAACTAGTGAATCCTTCTTCAAGGCCTTCGTAAGTCTCCTCTGTCCATGGATTCCCACATGGTCGATGAGCTGGTTGTACCGTATCACCTATGATACCCTTTAGGGATCAATATGATCCAAATGGCTATTAGAAGTTCGCTCTTATCTTGAATCATGCCAGACCTCTGGACCTATGCATAACAAGGCCAGTGGAAGGGTAGTGAATTCCGCCTGACTGCCAACACCAAGTGCGCGTGTTGTGCAACTGCTACTATCGCCCGTTTACTCGACGTTTTGTGTGCATTGACCTGTAGTTCACATCTATACTCTACTCGCTCATCTATTCACACTCTCTTTACTATCTCATCTATTCATCTAGTACTCTTATCTATTTCTTGGTACTCTTTATTGGCTATTGACTGATTGTCTAAAGATAAACAATATAACCAATGCTTAACAATATTTATAAAGGGCCCGGCCAGGTCCTGGGATGTGCGCCTAAAAGTGTTATTTGCCCGCGGGAGTTAAATGACTAGAGTGTTTGGCATTAAACTCGAGTGCTATCTATCTTGACTATCGACAATCAAAAGTGCTATATTCTCCCATTTTCTATTGACGACAAAGTGCTATACTATACACGTTGTGCTACTGTTATACATTGTGCTATTGTGCTATGGACATCCTGCTATTTGTGTTATACTTGACGTTTGTGCTATATTTTGAAACTTGTGCTATTTCAATCACGTGCTATCATGCTATCTCTCACATTACTAGACTCTCTCATTCTATCATTAGTTACTCTGCCTTTTTAATACACTAATCATTTAAAGCCTACTTGATTCTGAGATTTAAGTCCTACTGGGCGTTATCGCTCACCCTGTGTTGTTTGTCGTTGTGTTCTCAGGTGAGACCGAGGATGATACTTACACTCAAGAGGACGGGAACGATCACGAGTGAAGTCAAGAGTACCCTAGCGTCTTAGTAGTTATGTTAGAGTTTGAATTTAGTCTTTTGCTTTATTCCAATGTCATTGGGCCCTATAGAATGGCTTTGATATTAGTGGTTGTAACTAGACATTTGGAAAGTTATTAATGAGAAGAATTTGTTTTAGTATTTATTCAATGTTCAATGGTTTGATGTCTAGTACTCGCTCTCTACCCGTTTATTTGCAACTGCCTCACGTTCCAATATTCTGCGTCGGGGTGTGACACACACGAAATGGAGTAGCAAGCAATAAGAATGCTTGTGAACAGGCCGTCATCTGCCAGTTGGGATCGGTGGGAACACGAACCTTTTCTCGGGACTGGATCAGAACCCAATAACTAGCATTGGTCAGTGTACCACAATTTCCATTACCATTGAGCACGTAGTTATTCGAGGAGTCAAGGTAAATGATAATGACGAGAGAAGAACATGCACCAGTCTGATAGAAATAACCCGCACTAACATGAAATGGAGTAGCAAGCACCTAGAATACTCATGACCAGGCTGTCATCTGCTAGTTGGGATCGATGAGAACACAAACCTTTCCCGAGACTATATCAGAACCCAATAACTAGCATTGGTCGGTGTAACCCGATTGCCAACTACCATTGAGCACGTAGTTATTCGACGCTCAAGTTGATAGCATAGAATAGTCTATGACAAAATTGGTAACCATATTATAGGAATCAATCAACTAACCGGATGAACAATTCAACATCAATTGGAAGGAATTGGTTGACCTAAGGGGATAAATTAGTCAACTAGGCATGACAGTCGATTACTAAACAAATCAGGTAAAATCGATCGTCCAAAACAAACAAATCAGTCATCATACAGGATAAATTGGTCGTTTGACCTAGCCAGTTGCTTGATCCCGAATGTAATGAAGGATCGGTTGACTGATTTCTGTAAAGAGCCGGAATCGTGCGGTCACAAATCGCACAGTCTAAACAGAGTTGGGGATGGAAAAAACACTCAGGGATTGTAGGGAGGGAGCTATACTTTAACTGTACGTATTTTCCAGATTTAATAAAAGGTGTTAAACCTTTCTTTCAAATTCTTTTCTCTTTTATCAGTTGAACCGGAGAGAGAACATCAGTCGACTGAAATATCCAAGTCGGTCATCCGATTCTGATAAAAACTAGAATCAGGGAAACTTGAATCACGCGGTTCTAATCATGCTTGGAGTGGAAGTGAACAATCAGAAAAAATAGAGAGTAACCTACCTTATAGTTGGGCGTGACCGTCAGATCAAGATGTTCTTCTTACACTCTCATCTCTCTTCTTTCTCACTCTTTAGTGCTTTGTAGCTTCTTTCTCTCTCTTCTTTGCCTCTGCACCTGCTCTCTCTCTCTCTCTCTCTCTTCTTCTTCTTCCTCTGCACCTGCTTTCTCTCTTCTTCTTTCTTCCTTCTCCTTTTCTATCTTTTCTCTCTTTTCTTTTGCATGGTGGTGGTGGTAGCAGGAAGAAGGTCATGAAAAAGAATAAGAAGTAGTACAAAGAAGATGATGAAGAAGAAGTGGCTGAACAAGATATAGAAGTAGCAAAAGAAGCAAAGAAGTAGCCGGAAGAAGAAGAAGAAGAGGATGATTGGCAGAAGATGAAGAAGGCCGGGGGGGGGGGGGTATATAAGTAGAGGGTGATCCTTATCTCTTCACAACCATCCTGGATAAGGATCACTATATCCAACACTTGCCTTTTGCTTACGTAAGTAAGCTTAAGTAACAAGGTTTACGTAAATCAGTTAGATAATTCCATTTTAATTATTTGAACTTTTGAGTCATTAATTTTATATCTAAATGATGTTCAATTAAGTTGATATTTCAAATATAAGCTAATTGAGATATAATTCAAATTATGGTGATTTTAGTTTAATTTTTTAGATTAATTTTTCATCGGGTGGAAATTGCTCCAAAAATTATTATGTCGACTTAATCTTGATATCTGTGGATCAATGAATATGGATATTATATTTTTGAGATCAATACAATTTTTCTGATAATTATGGTGTTGTTAGAATTTGCTTACGTTACAGAATCCAATGACGCCCTATCGAGGTGCGCATATCTGAGACAGTACTGGAATTACATTCATTATGTGAAAAGCTACTAGATTCAAATGTAATCATGTTCTTGTTCTTTTATAGTAATCAATATATTTTCTAATATCAATATATATTATTATTAAATTTTGGGTGTTACAAATCCTCCCCCACTAAAAGAAGTTTGGCCCTCCAAACCATGACTAGTTTGGATGGATCACAAGGTTCAGTCTACTAAGTTTTATTTGGTTTAAGTTAATCTTACCAACTCTGTCATGGTTATCAGGTCAAAAGGTATGTGCACCTACCATATACCTCGTAGCCATGACATCGATGGAAAGTTTGGTATTTAGCATTATTCATGAAGGTTTAAGGAGCCATTGTTGCAATTCCAGGTTCAATTAGATGCAACTTGGTCAGATTCCCCATAATATAATGAGTGTTTCGTGGGTTCTCAACAATATCTTATTATTGTTACAATCTCCCCCACTAAAGGTTAATCTAGATCCTCAAAATCACCATTGATGTTGGTGACAAGTATGACATGAAAAATAGATAGACATGATAACCAAAAGTAACTTTTATAGGATTTCACAAAATTACATGGGTTTCTCATTAACCAGATTCAATTTTTACAAGTTTGTACTCATTACATCCTTGTAGTCTAGGTATAATGGTTGCCTTAACAGTTACTGCCCTCTTGATCTTTATCCACCTCTCCTAAGGACGTGGTCTCATGACCTTCCGTTGTCTGAGGTGTAGCTGGATGACCTTGCATTTGTAGGTAGTCTGTGATACGGTGTTCTCGACTTCCACATTTTAACCATGCACACCTCTTCTCCAACATTCATCTGCTTCAGGTCAGACCTCCGACAATGGGCATAGACTTCTTTCTTTTTTGTAGAATCATCATGATGTCCTGCCTTGGTTCTTACGTGGTTGTTCAAGTTGCTTGGCTTCATCTTCCAACTTCTTCTGGTCATTCTCAGATTCCTCATCTTTAATGGTAGATGTCTAGCCCTCTTCTCTTATTCTTTGCTTTATTTCTCCTTTGATCTGCTATCTCGGTTGCACCCTCTAGGGCTAATGCCCTCTTCACGATATCAGTATAGAGTGTGATTAGCATAGGTTTCAAGTGAGTAATATAATTAGGCTTCAAACCATTCAGAAATCTTTTCGCCCTTAATTTCTTACTAGAGATCAACTTTGGAGCATACCGAGACAATCTGGTGAATTGAGTTTCATACTCAGCTATAGACATATTCTTTGCCTCAGGTTGTTAAACTCCATGGCTTTCTCTCTTGGATTTCTTTTGAGAAATATTGACTAATGCAAAGGTCTACAAATCCTTCCATGTAATATCCTTCTCAGTTAGTGTAGTTTTAGTGGCCTCCCACCATATTCTTGCATCTTTCTCTAACTGAAAAGTAGCTAACCTGACCTTATCTTCTTCTGGGCACCGGGTTACTTTAAAAATCCTTTCTATTTCCTTAACCCAATTTTCTGCTTCATTAGGGTCAATATTTCAAGCAACTAGGTGGTTCCATGCTCTTAAATTCTTATACATATCCCCATATTCTGATGATTCCTTGTTGGACAATTGCAATCAGAGCTATTGTTAGTCTTTAATTGTGTGTTGTAACTCGTTTACTGAACAATGTTGCCTTCCATGGTTCGTATTTTTATTTGACTAAGTTGAAAAATTAAGGATAGTTAGACAAGGTTAAGAGATGTAGCAACACTAATCTTGTAACGTCGCGTGCTTTTCGGATCCATGCGGATCGTGTGTGTTGTGGTTGTGGCGGCCGTTGTGAGGCCAGTGTGAGTCAGTTGTGTGGTATGTGTACTGTACATGTGTGGTTTGAGCAGGTGCAGCGCAGGGTTGGTCCGGAAATAGAATAGGACCTGCTGCTGTTTTGTCTGAGTTGGCAGCCAGGGGTGGCCGTTTACTGGTAGGCGTCCAGATTGGTGGACGTTTACATAATGAGCTTAGCGGCAGTAGATGTGGATGTTTAGGCTGGCAGTTGATGTTGGCGACAAGGGGGTTGACTCCAACCTGTCAGTTCAACAGGTTATAGGCTCCCCGAGGGCTGTTCTCTCAGCTCACTCTCTTCCCCTCTTGCCCCAGCTTCGCGCCCCAGAGTTTCTAAAGCTTCCAACAGGTGCCGAGGAGTAGTTGGACGATCTTAGAACGCGCGGCATCGCTGAATTAGCGGGAAACGTCGCGGCGTGGTGCAATTCGCGTGGGAGCTCGCGGAGGGCTCGGCGTGAACCGGGGGATTGCAGAAGATTCTAACGCGTTCTGAGGTAGGGGACGAACCCGGTAGCTCCGTAGAAACATTAAAACACATCATAATCACTTGAACCAGCATGTTAATCCATGTTTGGATAGAGTTGCACCAAGCGGGATAATGGGTGGTTGAGTAGTTACTGTACGAATCATGTTATAACGGGTTGTATTGGGTTCTAGCATGCTAAAGGAATTGCATTTACATGTTTTTCAGTTGTTAGAATAGTTAGAAAACCCGCAGGCCGGATTAGGGTTTCTGCAGGGTTTATGGCTGGAGAACCTGGCGTCAACATCGCTTGCCGCCAAGGTCCTCAGCCAGGAGGTTAACGGCCGGGACCCTTGCCGTTGACTCCCAGTAAGCGGCAATCGATGTGGCCGCCTATTTTTGAGCAGAAATGACTAAGTACAATAATTATCGATAATGCATGTGTGTTGACGCTGAGGTGCACTGAGTGCACTTGGTTTACGTGTTAACATACAAGGTATGCTGTTAGTTGTTTACTTCGGTGACTGCGCGTTGTGTACGCGAGTCAGTTAGGTTCACGTGTAGTGGACCAGTGGTTACTTGTGGTTTACGTGAGGTTTCACGTGGTTTGTGTGTGACGTGCACGTGGTTCTGTGTACGTGGCGAGTAGTACGACGCCTACCGTGGTTACCTCTCCAGTTGGGTGCCCAGGTTCTTTGTGAGCCAGGCTGTTAGCTGGGGCTTTGTCCGGTACATGTGCTATACCGTCGAGGTCTGTGTCGTCTGACCTGAACACCCTCACTCTTGTGTTAGAGTTGTACGTCCGGCTGAGGGAAAGACGACAGTGGGACAGTGACACTTGTGTTTGTTTTTAGTCACTTGTAGCGCGCTCGTAGTTGGGGGTACAGACACCAGTAGTCGACACTGGTCCCCAGCTAGTCCTTTACCAGTGCCTCACTCTAGCGAGCCCAGGCTAGGGTCTGTGGAGGTGCCAGGCTGGGCCTGTGACCGTGTGGTCTGCAGGTGTGGTGTTTAGTTGGTCTCCACAGTTGCTTGACCTTTTTACGTGGAGCGGCAGTGGACCTTTCGTCCGTGGCTGCGAGACTGAGAGGTAGACCTGTGTTAGTTATCCGAGTCAGTTTCTGGTGTCATGAACCAGTTCACGTGGCTCGTGTTGGCTGTCTCTACTCTAGCTTGTACACCTATTTGGGTTTGCCGTTTAATTATTACAGGTTCTCGTAGTCGGCAGTCGGTGAGTACCTTTACAGCTTTACTTACCTGCTTAGCTATAAAAGTTGTTGTGTTAATAGTTGTGGTATGTTTACTGTTTCGTACCTGGGTTTGTGGTTTGTTCGGCTTTGGGGAGTTCCCTACTGAGCCGTGACTAGAGAGGCTCACCCCTACCCCCACAAGGTGAGAGCGAGGAGGACGTCTCTCGTCCGACGTCCAGTTCCGGGCCGCGTCGTAGCGGTGCAGGGTCAGCACCTCCAGCAGAGTAGCTTCAGCAAGGTAGTTAGTTAGTTGCTTACTTTCTTTTGTTGTACCTCGGGGTATGCCCCAGGCTCTTGTACTTCTTTTTAGTTTTTGTGAAATTTGGCTATGTAAACTGTGGAATATATATGAAATGTGGTGTGTTCCTTTATGTTTACACGGACTGTGGTTTGGTATCCCTTGCGAGGCTTCGGCCGTTCGCGGGAGGCGGACTCGGATCAAGTACGTTATCGGTTTAACGGGCTTGACCGAGGCGTTGCCACAGTTGGTATCAGAGCAAGGTCGTGTTAATATAAGGGAATTAAAAGGATACATAGCCTTATTTTGGTCATTATACACTGCTGGTAGGGACCCTGGTTTTTTACATTCATGGTTTGATTTTTGTCTGGTTTTGTGTGCGTAGAAAATTCCGAAATGGCTGATAGGAGAGATTGGGGTGGTGGAGGAGATGATCCGGAGGAAAGCACCCAGCGTATGATAGAAAGGATTTGGGAGAGCCTGATGGATATTCGGCAAGAATGGATCAGCAGGCGCCAGTACCACCGGTTGCAGTGCCACCTCGGGATGGAGGAGGCTGTACCTGTTGCTCCAGTTCCGAGAGTGGAGGTGCCTTTGTAGCTCATGTGCCACCACCAGTGTTGTTAGCGGAAGAACCAGTGTTGCAGGTTGAAAAGTTTCTGAGATTGCAGCCACCTACTTATTCAGGAGGGCCGAATCCAGATACAGCTGAGCATTGGGTTCATGAAATTGAGAGAGTTTTTGCGACTATGAGGTGTCCGGCAGCGGATAGAGTGGTATTAGCTGCTTACCAGTTGAGAGGTTTTGCCTTGGAATGGTGGCGATTGAAGATGCAAACCACTTTTGCAGGCAGGACGGAAGAAGCTATCACTTGGCCGGAGTTCTTGATGTATTTAATGATACATTCTTCCGATCCAAGTGCAGCAAGTAAAAGAGAGCAATTCCGAACTCTTCAGCAAGGTAACTCTTCAGTCTTAGAGTACCAGATGAGATTTATGGCACTTAGCCGTTATGCGCCATATGTGGTTTCAGATAATAATATGATGGTGAGTATTTTATCAGAGGTTGAGAGTGGAATTGCAGGATGCGATAGTACCTCTCATGTGCAGGACAGTGGAAGAGGCAGCGCAGAGGGCAGCTACTTAGAAAGGTCTATCCGGACTCGTCAGGCAGGTGAATCAGGTTCAGGTAGTTTCGGCTACCGCAGCAGTCAGTAGGTGCGAGCAAGGGCAAGGCACCAGCAGGACCTTCTCATCTGGTTTGGGAAATGGGCAGTCAGAAGTTAAAGCAAGCATTTAAAGGCAAAGGAAGAGGATGGGGAGGTCGTCAACAGTTGCAGCAAGGCGAGGTAGGCTGAGGTGGAGGAGTCGCAGCAGAGTACTGCCAGACAGCCTATGGTTCCTCCAGGGTATAGGTGTTATAATTGCAATCAGCGGGACATTTGATCCGCAATTGTCCATATGCAAGAGAGTATGGGTATGGCAGAGGTGTGCAGCAGCAGCAGCAGCCTCAGCAGTTCCAGCAGCCACAGGCAGGTCGTGGCAGAGGAGCACCGCAGCAGCGAGGAGAGGCCGGGTTATGGCTATCACCCGAGCCCAGGCAGAGGCGTCAAATATGATAGAAGGTACTTTACCTCTTTATGAATATTCAGCAAGAGTCTTATTTGATTCGGGTGCCTCTCATTCTTTATTTCCGAAGAATTTCTGGATTGCATAGCTCATCCTTTAGAAGAGAAGTCTTGTGAGTTAGTGGTGGAGGTTCCTTCAGGTGAGTTTTACTCACTTCGAGCTACATAGATGAAGCTCCTGTTATGATTGAAGGGAACCAGATGCAGGGTCGGTTGTATGCCCTGCAGTTGTCAGATTATGATATATTTGGGTATGGATGGTTGAGATGTATGGAGCAATGTGATTGCAGAAAGAAAAGGATCAGATTTTGATCCTAATGGTGCAGTGTTTGAATACAAGGTATGCCTTTTATACCTCAAGTTTCTAATTTCTGCAATTAAAGCTAGAAAGTTGATAAATGATGGGTGTGTGGCTTATTAGCCTCAGTAAGTTTGGTAGAGGCCAGTCAGCCAATGGAGAAGTTCCCGTGGTTAGGGAATTTGCTGATGTTTTTCCGGAAGACTTGCCTGTTTAGCTCCACACAGAGAGGTGGACTTTTCTATTGAGTTGCTGCCAGGTACCATGCCGATTTCTAAAGCTCCATATCGGATGGCACCAGCAGAACTTAAGGAATTGAAAAAGCAGTTAGAAGAGTTGTTGCAAAAGGGTTTTATTAGACCGAGTCATTCCCGTGGGGAGCGCCGGTTTATTTGTGAAAAAAGAAAGATGGGAGTTTCGGATGTGCATTGATTATAGAAAATTGAATGATGTGACCATTAGAATAAGTACCCGTTACCGAGGATAGATGATTTATTTGATCAGTTGCAATCAGCAAAAGTGTTTTCTAAGATTGATTTGAGGTCCGGGTACCATCAGTTGAGAATCAAAAGGAGGATATAGATAAGACAGCGTTCAGAACCAGATATGGTCACTTTGAGTTTGTGGTAATGCCTTTGGGTTGACTAATGCTCCTGCAGGTTTTATGGATCTGATGAATAGAATTTTTATCCATATTTAGATCAATTTATTGTGGTCTTTATTGATGATATTCTAATTTATTCAGCATCTGAAGAGGAGCATGCAGCTCATTTGAGATTTACCTTGCAGTTGTTAAGAGATAACAGTTGTTTGCTAAATTTAGGAAGTGTGAATTCTGGTTAAAGGAAATTCAGTTTTTGGGTCATGTTATTTCAGCCAAAGGAAGTAGCAGTGGACCCGAGTAAAGTGGAAGCTGTGTCTAGGTGGGAAGTGCCTAAGACAATAACCGAGATTAGAAGTTTCTGGGGTTGGCAGGTTATTATAGGCGCTTTATTCAAGATTTTTCTAAAATTGCAGCACCTATGACTAGACTAACCAGAAAAGGAGTGCCTTTTGTGTGGTCCGGTGAATGTCAGAGAAGTTTTATGGAATTGAAAAAAGACTCACATCAGCACCTATATTGACATTGCCGACAGGGAGTGGT